>JASANB010002790.1:77500-165892 GCA_030248155.1 Sabatieria punctata | reverse complement strand
TCATTTAGCTAGATTTTTGTTATGAACATGTTTGGCTACCTGCCCGTGTTTCCGAGAAAGTTGAGTTTCATTGACATAAAATTACAGTTTAATTGTTTAACGAACAGAAAAAGTTAGAGCAACACTAATCCGATGAAAGATAAATAGGCCACTCTGTACTTTTCGCGCAACTTTACCTGTCATTCGTTTGGCGCCTTTCTCAAAGTGGTCGGCGCATTCGCTGCATGAGAAGAAGTCTCGAATGTAGCCTCGGATCGCTTCAAGAATGTTTCGTGGCTTGTAATTGGGTTCTGAAATTAGAGCCGGTATAGGTGCTTAAGGAAAATAATATATTATGGATAGGTACTTTTGCCATTTTTCACGTAATCTTTCACAGTCAGAGTGTGGAACAAGGTCCACAGACCACAAGGGTACCCTCGGTAGTAAGGCTTGGAACCGTTGCAAGCGATCCAGTCGATTTTCCCGGAAAGTGGCTTGCCAAGACGGTTCTAAAAGTGATAAAAATTTATACTACAAGACTAAAAATGGCTGACAATTATAGTTACGTCGAAATATTGGACGGCCTGTCTAAATTGGGATCCGGTGGTAGAGTTACGACTTGCCAACCAAGCATCCAAATAATTTATGAGCACAATTTCAGTGCTTCTGCCTGGATAGTACTGTAAATACATATAGTCAGAATACAGTATGTACAAAGATACATACATGTACTGTACTAGCATAACCTGCTGCACAGCAAACCAAACTATGATACATGTATGCATATGAGTATGGATTGAAAAACTTACAGCCTTGAGAGCTGCAATGAAGTTTCTGAGTGACAGAAATTCAGTGCCAGCGATGTCATTGCTAAGAGCGATTTCATGTAGCAACATGTACTTCAACGTAGAGGACAAATCAGTAGCTGTCACTAGGCGTCGTTCCTTTGGGTTGAAATCGGGGTTCCAAAAGATTTCCGGACCAAAACTAGAACCAACTTGCGGACTAATAAAATTATGAATCTACAACTAAAGTAAGCTCTTACTAAAACGGAGCAGTTGTAGTTAGAATGACAGCCGATGTGACAGATTTTTTAGTTGCAGCCTTAGGTTGATCAGCTTGCAAACCAACCCTTTCAATTCCCGCTAGTCGTCTAATTTCTATTGCAGCACTTCCTCTCGTGATTCCATTTCTGCAACCTTCAAATTTGCCGCCAAAACGTAGCTATACCAAGGGGAATCTATAGGAAGCCCAGTTCGTTTAAATCGTTTACGGTTTTCGACGCGAATTTATTGAGTAGATACGGTAGCTTGGTAATTCACGGTCCGTCCGACCGGGATAGAAGTGAAGGCTACCTGACGAGACAACGATGCCGTCTGGTGAATCATAAAAGAAAACTTGTTCCCTGCCCCCTCGGTAGAGGGCGGCTGATCTGTTTAACTTTAGCCTGACCATAAGTCAAAGCTAAGCTACACCAAGAATATGCTTAAATTTGACCCTGATTATAAAACCTGAGCCTAAAACTAAACACAACCGTATATCTAAATTGGTTAATTGTGGTGTGGGGGTTACTGTACAAGCATGGAATTTTCGGCAACTTTTGAAGGGCCGTATATTTGTGTAATTTACGGTCGAATCTTACGGTAGTCACTTGTTGTTCAGGAAAACTTCCGATAATCACCAGGCTTCCGATAGCTTCCTATGGTATAGTATTTGAGCAGTGAAAAAACGTGATAACTCACTGCGAAATAAAACGTGGCCAGTGGTAGTGGCCGACTTTGTAAACAACGAGCGCCGGTAAGAAGTTTGTTTTTCGCGCCACAAGCGGATGGTCGTGCGGCGTCGGTAAAACGTCAACTGAGTTTTGTTGCCAGAAATCGAGGATGAGCTGAGGCAAAAAGTGACGATAAACTTTAAATCTATGTCAACAAAGTTACTTTGTTTGCCAGGTCGTGTCTGTTCTGTCGTTCTACCACCAGCGCAACCAATTTGGCGGTGGGACGGAGCGTCGATTGCAAGTTTTCCATGCTGCAATTTGTTAGAACAGTACACCATGCATGTAACAGGGGTTGGGGGTCTGCCCCCTACCTGACTAAGGCCAGAACCCAAGACAAATTTTCTGCAAATTTTTACAATTCTTTAGAGTTTCAGATACTAAAATTGCTAAAATCGCCTATAAATCAGCATTTTTCGCTCTATTTTGAGGCCAAATGAGCGATTTTTGACGAGTTTTCGCCAAAAAATTGCGATTTTTTGCGATGTTTGATTGTGTTTAAGTACCCAATCCCCTCCCCCAGAATTTTGGCTCAGACACCCTGCCGGTGTAAACCCTCTCTCTCTCTCTCAACCTACCTCCCCCATCGCCGGATGACCTGTTACATCTATGCATTACACAACAAGCGCTAATTAATGTTACAAGTGATTTGCAAAGGCAGAGGGGACTGTGAGCAAAAAAAATTGGCTTAAAGTGTCTACAAAATCGCAAAAAGTGAAAAAACTGACGCTAAAATCAGTTAAAAAGATAACCACAATGTACAGTACATACATTGCATTTCAACTGTCGAATTGTACGCAAAGAAATGATTTATAATCAGTACAGTAGGCCCCTTGATGTCTGAAGCTCTGTGAAAATTGGCCCAAAACTGCTACTCAGGAAATCATAGGGTCCGGCCCTTTACAGCCTAAAACCTAAACCTGCAGTAAGCCCTGAGCTTAAGTCTACGTCTAAGTCTAAGCCTAAGACCTAAAACCAAAGCCTAAGCCGTAGAACTCTGCATCTAGGGCAGTAATCGGGAGAGTAGTGGTGGTTTTATCTGCGAAAGCATATTTTTACCGTCCCAGTGGGTTGAATCTTGGCAGATAGCTGGGTTTGCTAAGATCAGACGCCACTGAAGAAGCGGCAAAGTTGAGCAGTTTTTGTCTGGAGTCCCTGCTCCGACCTTCGAAGCCTCTCGGCTGTTGAGCAAAGTTGGGGTTGAATGGAAAATACTGCAAGGTCAGGTGATCATTATTCAAGGCCAACAAAAACTTCAGGAATGTTTTACCTTGATAAAGGGCGTTCGTTTGACATTATACTTGGAGCAGACTTGCCGGGCATTTGGAGGTTCACAGTTAAACACAGCAGGCTGAATTACGGAATTCCATTTATAGGCAGTTACATCTCTGAAACATTGCCAAGTGAGAAACCAGTTTTGTTTGACCGCAGGCTACCTCGTGAACTGAATCCATTTGGAGGCGTAATTTTGGCAAGATCCACACCAGCTGAAGTAGAATTGAACGACAGTGGATTTGGAGAAATTACTCTGCACATAGGTGTCGAAGTTATGAGGCCACAGTTCCAACACTTCGGGACTGTTGCCATACAAGGACTGCTGGACAGACAGAGAGACAGAGAAGGTAAGGAAAGTAAGCCACGCCAGAGCCATATCCTCAAGAGGAGACAGTAAACAGAGACTGATTTTGAGAGCTTAGAGGAGCTATTAAAGAGCGAAGGCGCCGTCTGGTCGCGATTCGATTAAATATCAGAGACAAATAGTCAAAACTGGTGGCGAGATGCAGAACTTACACAAGGAACAGGTTTGCTTAGAGGCGCCAAGTTAATTGTGTCTGCGAGCGATGAGACAAGTCACGGCAACAACAATGGTTTTGTTGAAAAGAAAAGAAAAGAGGAGCAAAAATAAGCGAGCACAATGGGCTGAGCGACGAGGTGCTGGCACGAATTTTTCTGCAAACAAACAGCAGTTTGCCGACAGATTTTATGAAGATTGGCTTAACAGTCAGCTAGTTTCACAGTGAAATGTTGAGAATGGATTTTATTTTATTCAAAGAACGGTACGCATTGCCTATAAGGCCTGAATGAGTTCATTCAAACATGGCACAAAGCGATGGATCTTCATCTTTTTTGTCGTTGCAATCGGCGTGACCATCGCACAATTGGCTTTTATAGAGACAGATTCTGTTGTTTTCGCCGCACCTCAAAACTGTAAATAAAGCTCAATATTTTTCATTGCTAAACAGTTGCGCTATACTATGTTATTAGTATGTCTCTTTAAATAACTCAAATCCTGGATCTGTAGGGTATTGTGGGCAGGTATTGGAAAAGTACCTAATATCCGGTATCAGGTACAGATATTTCAAAAATACCCAATCATGTATCATGTATAGGTAGGTATTCACAAAAATACAGGTATCAGGTATTTAGGTATCTGGTATTTGCTCATAAAAGTTAAAATCCGGATTTTAGCCGAAAAATCGCCCAGACTACCAATTTAGTCTCAAAAGCCAGCTAAAATCAGATTAATCCAGTCATCTTATGATTTTTTCGTTATTTAACTGCACAAAGTGCCAAAAAAAACCACTCTCCTCAAGATATCACAGAGAGTGTGGAATCGTTTTGCAAATCCATCTCTGATCGTATGTTTTTGTTTCTTATAGTATGGCTTCTCATAATGTATCCATAGAGTGTGTCCCTATTTGTCTTCGCCTTTATTCATTGGCTTATTCAGGATTTTGCAAAGGGAAGTATAAAATTTTTAAATCTCTGGTTGGGCGTTGGGCCATGGCCCAATCAGGGCGAGAAAATTTTGACAAAATTAGCTTAAAAGCGCTTTTGAAAGCATTGTGCTTATAGTATTAACAGAAATTAGGAGGTATTGTAGTCTGAAGAGGCCTGGTTGGGCAACAGCCCAAGCAGGGTGAGAAAATTTTGAAAAATTAGCCTTCCTACGCACTTTTTTAATGAACAAATCGGTCGTAAACTACATTTGTTGCCTTCTGTTTGTACCTGATACCTGTACCTGTTTCAGTAGTAATATAGGGCCTTGCAAAAAGTGTCCCCAGCAGTAAATATACATGACTTACCACACGGTTTCTGAGTGGTGACATTTTCAACACCTTTAAAAATGTAGTTCACTGATTAGTTTAATTAAACAACAAGGAGCACAGATCTTACATTTGCCGCTCTTGCAAACCTTATCAATGGGACAGTTGCAAGGTGGAAGGCAGAAGATGGGACAAAATGGCTCGCAGTCATAGTCACTGGTAGTCAGATCACATGTGGGTATGTCGACTGAAACGGTAAAACTGTTTTTTTTATTCTTCCTTACTGGATTGGACACATCGTTGCACTGTGCTATACTGTGCGTGCAAACTTAGGGAGGTGCCCATTCCCCCCACCCGGCGCTGCCGCGGCCGGATTACGGTATGCGCTATCTGCTCTATGTTTGGTGTGAAAATATATTTTTCTTCCCCTCTGCTGAGGTTTTTCAGAGGTCAGAAATGATTTTATATTTGAAAAATGCGTCTCTAGCAGTTCTTTTATGTTTCTAAAACAGGCTCTCCGGAGCGTGCCTATACTGATGCGTCCATCTAGGGGTATTTTTATGTTTTTAAAACAGGGCCTCTGGAGCGTTCCTATACCGATGCGTCCCCTAGGGGTACTTTTATTTTTTAAAACAGGCCCTCCGGAGCGTTCCTATACCGATGTGTCACCTACGTAGCAGTATTTTTATGTTCTTAAAAGAGGCCCTCCGGAGCGTTCCTACACCGATGCGTCCATCTAGGGGTATTTTTATGTTTTTAAAACAGGCCCTCCGGAGCGTTCCTATACCGATGCGTCCCCTAGGGGTATTTTTATGTTTTTAAAACAGGGCCTCCGGAGCGTTCCTATACCGATGCGTCCCCTAGGGGTATTTTTATGTTTTTAAAACAGGCCCTCCGGAGCGTTCCTATACCGATGCGTCCCCTAGCAGTATTTTTATGTTCTTAAAAGAGGCCCTCCAGAGCGTTCCTACACCGATGCGTCCCCTAGGGGTACTTTTATGTTTGGGAAACAGGACCTCCATAGCGTGCCTATACTGATGCGTCTCTAGGGGTACTTTCATATTTGGAAAATTGTCAGGCCCAGATTGAACCGAGGCCTCCAAAAGTCGGTGACGGTAAATACGTAAATGGGAACCGAACTGGAGCTGCCGTTGCACCGTACCTGATAACAGCAAAGGGGAGGGATGTTTGCACTTGCAGGCAGGTATTCTGAAAATAATTGGCATACCGGGTATCGGTATTTATAAAAATTGCAACTACTTGGAGATTTAAGCTGTTCTGTTTTAGTGGTTTTACTACCACTTCTCTGTGAAGTCGTTTAAACTTCGCGCGCTTTGTGTTGTTTCACATGCAGCAATATTACAGTAACCCGCCGCGGCAGCGCCGGGTGGGGGGAATGGGCCGGGAATCGCAAACTTACACATCCGTTTGTCGATTTTTGTTCCATTGACAGAGGTCAACGCAAGAAGAGTGGTACCAACTACTGTACTGAATAAGAGTAAAGAGAAAGATCGCATGGCAAGCTTTTATTTCAACACCAACACCAATCCACCCCATCTAGCTTTATATAGGGCTGGAAACCAATTTCAGAAGCAATATCACATTTTGCTTTCTTTGTAGATATTCCAATCATGCTTCTTTTTGTTAAAAATATGCACAACATTTCATGGAGCCCCATGGTCAAACAGTAAAAGCTGACAGTTTCTTGCAAAGTAAGGCTTATAAACATAGCTGTTTGTCTGCAAAAACCAGTCACGACAGCTAGACTTGAATAGACATGCAGGAGGCCATTGCAAAAACAGCCTGTATTGAGATTGAGATTGGTTTGTGGGAGATAATAATAACGCCTTGCTCATGCAGCACATTGTGTGCTTTCTTTATATGATATACTCAGCGAAAATGTCCGCTGTCACAACTTTAACCATTGTGTGTTTACTGTTGCCAACTGTTGGTGCAACTGTTGTTGGAAAGAGAATGTGTAAAAAGTTTATGTCTTACCTCAACAAAGCCTGAGAAGACCTACTCCTTTCCCATTTACCGTATAGTGCTGTTTATAGTACCCGGGTACTATATATGGCACCTACGAAATATATACTGCTCTATAACCCCCTGTTACACACCGATTTTAAACTATCGGAAAAGAAGACGTTTTCCGATAGCTGTCAGGAAGAAATTTTTCGATAGTTTTCGTCTGCCGCTATCTCTGTACACATGTTTTTCTTTCGGCAAAATTTTCCCGATACCCAAAACTATCAGATAAAGTTATCGGCAAACGCCCAAAACCAAAACTATCGGCAGGCCACTAAAGTGGCTGGTGAGTTGCAAGGGGATATGAAAGTAACAATAATATGTGAAGTTCTTTGCTCAAATTACCGATTTGATGTAAAAAAATAGGTTATGTACATACATCAGGACCTCTATGATTGGATTATCTACTGTTTTTCTTCATACAAACAAGGTTTACCAAATTTCATTTGTCTATAGCCATGGGGAACGTCTTTTCCGATAGATTTAAAATCGGTGTGTAACAGTGGGTTAACCATGCCACTCTTTCAGTTGATGTGCCGCTATGTAACTTGACAGCCAGCAATCATGACTGTGAACCAGCTTGTCCTATTTTCTGCATGGCGCCTTGCAACTGTCCTGTAGACTACACTTGCGACAACGGCAAATGTAGGACACAGCAGTCTTTCATAGGTTGATTACTGTAAAGGTGTATTCATACTCCTGATAGAACAATCGCCCAGCCACTTTATTGATAGCAAGGTGACAGGTTTGTATGCACAAAATGCGAGATGACATCTTCCAGGCAGCTGGGGGGGACCCAACCACGACAAATCTTGAAATATGTGCCGGGCCACTTCCGGTGACCGACATTCAAACGGTTGCCATTCGCCCAATTCTCAAGCTATCGACAAGCGGCTTGGTGCATTGTGTAGCTGAGATAATGGGCTTTCTAACAATGTGCCCCAGTTTAGTATATCCCAATTTTTGGCGAAAATGTTTAGCGTTTTTCGCGGTTGAAAGTGATTCAAAAAATTGCTCATTATTTAAACGGTCATAACTTTTGACAATAAAGAGCTAGCCATATACTGATCACACCACATGAAAGAGCTCGTCGAGTACAATATTGTAGATGCCATCGGAGTCCAGATTAATCGATTCTAGCCTGAGTAGTAGCGTGCCAAACATGATCATAATTTTTGGGCTCAATTTTCGCATTTGTCGTGCTTTCCAAGACCACTGGCAGCGAAGCAGTGTTCTAATTGAGTCGTGAGGCCCATCAATCGAAGCGTCTTGGTGCTCTGAGTTCAAAAAGCATACTCAAACCTAAATTGGAGGCTTCGTATCTATGTTACTGACCGAAGTTATAAACGACTATTTCATACCCGTATAGAGCCTAATGTTTGCAGCCATTTTTTCACAAATAGAACATCGAAATTTCAAATTCTGAACGAACATTCTGATGTAGAACGGCGAGACGAATCGATTGGTGTGAGAAACGTCTTTCTACAACCACGTTTTCCCGGTGGACAGTTGACATGAATGAATGTCACTCTGATTTTCGCTACAAAAATGGCCTGTTTAATAGGGAATTCATGGTCTTGCTCATCATCCGGTGATCCCAGATGGATCGCTGAGCTACCAATCGATGCACAACGGTCCGTTAAACTCGAAAATCGCGGCTGCATCGCTCTTTTAACCATTGCCATCACTGTACAAGTGGAAATATAGGAGTGGTCGGATTTTCACCTTTGTCTTCTCACATTCTGAGTTAATTCTCGACGAAATAACGGTCGAAAATTAAACTTCTGAACGAACATTCTGATGCAGAACGGCGAGACGAATCGATTGGTGTGAGAAACGTCTTTCTACGACCACGTTTTCCCGGTGGACAGTAGACATGAATGAATGTCGCTCTGATTTACGCTGCAAAAATGGCCTGTTTAGTAGGGAATTCATGGTCTTGCTCATCATCCGGTGATCCCAGATTGATCGCTGAGCTACCAATCGATGCACAACGGTCTGTTGAACTCGAAAATCGCGGCTGCATCGCTCTTTTAACCATTGCCATCACTGTACAAGTGGAAATATAGGAGTGGTCAGATTTTCACCTTTGTCTTCTCACATTCTGAGTTAATTCTGGACGAAATAACAGTCGAAAATTAAAATTCTGAACAAATATTCTAATGCAGAATGGCTTCTATGCAAAACATCCTTCCACGACCACATTTTCCCGGTGAACAGTGGAGATTTTTGCGCGAGATCCCGATTTTAACTTGGAAACTCCTGTTTTTCTATGGAATGCACAGACACGAAATGCAAATTATTAGTTTAGTGGTACCAATCGTGTGTGTGTGTGTGTGTGTGTGTGTGTGTGTGTGTGTGTGTGTGTGTGTGTGTGTGTGTGTGTGTGTGTGTGTGTGTGTGTGTGTGTGTGTGTGTGTGTGTGTGTGTGTGTGTGTGTGTGTGTGTGTGTGTGTGTGTGTGTGTGTGTGTGTGTGTGTGTGTGTGTGTGTGTGTGTGTGTGTGTGTGTGTGTGTGTGTGTGTGTGTGTGTGTGTGTGTGTGTGTGTGTGTGTGTGTGTGTTGGTTTGTGTGTGTGTGGGTGTGTGTGTGTGGTGGTGTGTGGTGGTGTGTGTGTGGTGGGGCGCGCGAGTGCAAGGGTTCAAGTCACGATGATAAATCAAATAAGGAAAGCATTCCAGTAAGCATCAAGTGCCCATTCCTAGCAGGTAATGGAAAAGTAAAACCAGCACACAGACTGCCATGGCAGCACTATGTGCTGCTCACAGCTGAAATGGAGGCATTCGATTCTTCCTCCTGCTTGTATATCAGCTGGACACTGGTTGGCACAACTGTATTTGCTGTGCATCTGGATCCATCTTTTGCTCAAAATCTCTCAACATACCTTACCAACTTTGTGCAGTGTGCAAAGGAAAAGCGTTCCTATGACACGTTTATGGACAAAATCCAGGAAGGAAACGCCACATCTTTATGCAAGGTTGCAAGTCAGCTAGCGGAGCAGTTCAAACCAATCGTGGAGCTGGAATCGTGTCTTGACTATGCTGCAAAGAAAAGCGCTAGACAAGTTACAGAGCAAGTTGACAAGTTTCACCAAGAACTTCAAGGTTTATAAGCTATCTCGATACCTAATATAACCTGTTACTTTTGTAGTCCTTGTCTGTACAGTTATGAAAGCAAATATAAAATAATAAAATTTTCAATGGATGCATGACATATAGACCAAACAGCAATGCACTGAAATTTTCGAACTCAGTTGACCATTGCACATCGATTGGTTTCCTTTCCACTAAACTAATAGTTTGCATCTCGTGTCTCGCGTGGCAGTGCTATAGCTGAAATTCCATAAAGAACAGGAGTTTCCAAGTTAAAATCGGGATCTCGCGCAAAAATCTCCACTGTTCACCAGGAAAACGTGGTCGTGGAAGGATGTTTTGCATAGCAATCGATTCGTCTAGCCGTTCTGCATTAGAATGTTGGTTCAGAATTTTAATTTTCGACTGTTATTTCGTCCAGAATTAACTCAGAATGTGAGAAGACAAAGGTGAAAATCTGACCACTCCTATATTTCCACTTGTACAGTGATGGCAATGGTTAAAAGAGCGATGCAGCCGCGATTTTCGAGTTCAACAGACCGTTGTGCATCGATTGGTAGCTCAGCGATCAATCTGGGATCACCGGATGATGAGCAAGACCATGAATTCCCTACTAAACAGGCCATTTTTGTAGCGTAAATCAGAGCGACATTCATTCATGTCTACTGTCCACCGGGAAAACGTGGTCGTAGAAAGACGTTTCTCACACCAATCGATTCGTCTCGCCGTTCTGCATCAGAATGTTCGTTCAGAAGTTTAATTTTCGACCGTTATTTCGTCGAGAATTAACTCAGAATGTGAGAAGACAAAGGTGAAAATCCGACCACTCCTATATTTCCACTTGTACAGTGATGGCAATGGTTAAAAGAGCGATGCAGCCGCGATTTTCGAGTTTAACGGACCGTTGTGCATCGATTGGTAGCTCAGCGATCCATCTGGGATCACCGGATGATGAGCAAGACCATGAATTCTCTACTAAACAGGCCATTTTTGTAGCGAAAATCAGAGCGACATTCATTCATGTCTACTGTCCACCGGGAAAACGTGGTCGTAGAAAGACGTTTCTCACACCAATCGATTCGTCTCGCCGTTCTACATCAGAATGTTCGTTCAGAATTTGGAATTTCCATGTTCTATTTGTGAAAAAATGGCTGCAAACATTAAGCTCTGGAAGGGTACGAAATAGTCGTTTATAACTTTGGTCAGTAACATAGATACGGAGCCTCCAATTTAGGTTTGAGTATGCTTTTTGAACTCAGCGCGCCAAGACGCTTCGATTGATGGGCCTCACGACTCAATTCGAACACTGCTTCGCTGCCAGTGGTCTTGGAAAGCACGACAAATGCGAAAATTGAGCCCAAAAATTATGATCATGTTTGGCACGCTACTACTCAGGCTAGAATCGATTAATCTGGGCTCCGATGGCATCTATAATATTGTGCTCGACGAGCTCTTTCATGTGGTGTGATCAGTATATGGCTAGCTCTTTGTGGTCAAAAGTTATGACCGTTTAAATAATGAGCAATTTTTTGAATCACTTTCAACCGCGAAAAACGCTAAACATTTTCGTCAAAAATTGGGATATACTAAACTGGGGCACACTGTTAGAAAGCCCATTATCTCAGCTACACAATGCACCAAGCCGCTTGTCGATAGCTTGAGAATTGGGCGAATGGCAACCGTTTGAATGTCGGTCACCGGAAGTGGCCCGGCACATATTTCAAGATTTGTCGTGGTTGGGTCCCCCCTGCTCCCTACTTTCTCTCCCCCCCTCCCCCCCCCTTCAAACCACAAATTCCCCCCCAAACCCCATTTACAAAAAAAAAATTTTACCATCAAATTGAGCGGTTCTCCTTCCTCTTCGTCTTCTTTCTTTTTTTACCATCCAACTTTCCTTTCCCCCACCCCTTTCCCCCCCAAAATAACTATTCCTTCCTTTCTACCAACAGCACTAGGGGTAACCCCACTAGTCTAGTACATGTATTCTGTCTGTACAGTACGTTACAGTTTGGAAATATGAAGAAAATCTCTGCTTTTGCCTACCAGAAATTTTGGTACCGAATTTTGCTAGGGCAGAAGATGAATTGGTTTGGCAAAATTAATAAAAAAGTGAACATGCTATAAGTACGTATGTCATAGTATTTTTGATATTTTGCTAACAGACCATGTGCAGTGGATAGGGCCAAAATTATGATTTATCAGGTGGGAGGCAGTTCATGTCCTTTCACACCTCTAGAAATGAAATAGATAGATGACTCCCAGTAACTATATTTGGAAAATTTGGACTAAAACCAAAGTCTGATAAAAAATAAGCGACCTGGCGGTTATTTTGCGAATAACTTATTGTGGAAGCGTCGGAGCGACTTCGGCCTCAGGACCAAAGTTGTAGACAAGATCGGCTGCGGTTTTGAAGCAATGACAGGAGTCAGTCAGTGAATCTCTAGTTGATGCAAGATTTTCCGTGATGGATGGGAAATATATGACATACTGTACGAACAGTAAAATACCTTTCTAGAAACGTTTTGCGCAGCAAAGAAGAACGTGAGATGAGAGAACTAACTGCAAAAGGCGTTTTGTTCTAGTTTTGCGGCTATTTTTCGCAGCATCTTTTTCTCCTGCATCCAAAATTTCAATAGAAAAACAATCATGTTTGCAGGTAATTATTTAAACAATTTATTTTGAATAAAGGGATTTAAGGATGCAATCACAGCCATTTCAGGTGACTGAAGCTTACAAATTCTGAAAATGTCTACTTGGCTATGTTTCAAAAAGTAGTCAAACCAGTGGTTGCAGTAGTCAAACGGTTTGACTACGATATAGTCAAATTTGACTACTCTGGTATTGTACTCAAATGGGCGGTAGTCATAGTCATAGTCAAACGGAAATTTTGGTATTGTAACAACACTACTTCCGCCCAGAGGAAGAAATACAGATTCTGGATGGGGCGCCATGCAATTTTAGCAGCAGGTGGGCGATATATAGCACAGTTTTCTTAAAAAAAACAAAGCCGATGTACAATGCACGCTGAAGGAAGTGGCACAAAAAACCTCTTATTGCTGTTGAAATTGGTTTGCAGAGATATATAAACTTGCGATGGTTTTCCCAGGTCCTAGTCTATAGGTAGTTGTCCACTGTAACGCAACGTTTTAGCAAAATGTTGCTCAGCACGATCATTGGTATCGGTGTTATGATGCTGAACCCAGTAACTGGAATGGGAAACATCAATAAACGAATGCGTAAGTGTAACAGTCTCAAGGCTAGACCTAAAAGCAGTTTGACCAGATTCACGAATCCAGTCATACTAGAAAATTTTTCAGTCTTTTACGTACCGACATGCGATCTGAGCAGCAGTGACTATGACTGTGAGCCATTTTGTCCTATCATCTGTCTCCCGGATTGCACCTGTCCCACAGATAAGGTTTGCCAGAATGGGAAATGTAAGACTTGCTGTCATATCAAGCCTTATTCATATGAAGCACGATTCTAGGTGTTGAACATGTTACTACTGTTATTTTAATATATTAATATTAAAATAAAACTATTATTAATAGTGCCATTTTAATAGTATTAAATCTATATTAATATTAAAATAGAGGGACTACTATTATATTAAATTAAATTAAAAATACAAAGAGGGGCTGAATATTAAAATTTATTTTTAATAGCATTCTAATAGTATTTTAATAGTTTGACCTTGTTTGACAATGAAGGGGTTACATAAAATACTAGAATTTAAATCAGAATTTTACCTCAGAGAATGATAAAAATTGAAGGTGTCTCACAGCCCTCTGAATCTCGAATCTTGGAAACTGTGGAACTTTTCTCAGTAATAGGCATGAATGACAAAAGGACCTTAATCTACTCAATAACCTATGTAACAGTCTTTTCCTGTCAAAATGTCTCTATAACTATGCATCAATATTTTCTTTCAAATTTTAATGCCTAGTTCTGTTCGAATGCAATTTCGAATATCTTAACAGGTCATCTGCGGAAGGGGGACGGGGTTGATGGTCTGGCGCCGGCCGGGGGTCTGAGCCCAAATTTTGGGAGGGGGGTTGGGCACTAAAAAACGCTCAAAAATCGTAAAAAATCGCAATTTTTCGTCAAGAACCGCTAATTTTGGCTGAAATACAACTAAAAAGTGCTGTTTTACAGGCGATTTTGGCAATTTTTGTGTTTGAAATTGCAGAAAATCGCAAAAATTTGCTCAAAAAATTACTTGCCAGAAAAATCGGAATGGGGTCGGAAAAGTCGTCTCGAGGGAGGGGTCCCCATCCGGGGGGGGTCTGGCCTAACTCGAGTGGGGGGCCCCAGACTCCTCTGTTACATGTATGCTTAAAACCATGTTCAGACAAAGTCATTTTAAAAAGAATGGTCATGAATTTACAGAGAAAAATGCTTCTAAGTTGGATCTCTGATTAAATTTTCAACTTACACTAGCAATTTCAAGCCAACGATGTTGTTTCACCAATTCGCTAAATTGTGTCCAAAACTTTTTAAGTTCATTTTAGAATCTACTATTAAAATGCTATTAAAATACTATTAAAATTGTTATTTAATAGTATTAATATTAAATCTAAATTAAAACTAACAGGGGACTATTATATTAATATTAAATTAAAATTAAAATCGGCTAGTTCTATTATATTAATATTAAATTAAAATAAAATTTCACTATTAAAATAACAGTACATGTTACTACCGAACTGACATTTCCTACCACCCGACCCACTATTTCATCTTGTCGTAAGTAAATCCCGTTACAGGGAAGTACTGTGGGAAACATATATGTTTTATGTATATGTTTTAAAACATAACTATGTTTGTTTTTTGGAAAACATATATGTTTATGTTTCTCAATATGTTTGCATGTCAAATATGTTTTGTATTTACGTATACGTATGTTTTGAGGCCAATATGTTTCTGGAAAAATATAAAGGGGTTTTTCGTATAAAGGCCCCCCAAATAGTGGCCCCCTGGGCGTTTATTTGGAAAGCCTTTCCAAATAGACGCCCATTGGCGTTTATTAAGATAAAACATTTTGTCCAGGAAAAGAAAAAAATATGATGAAAGATAGGTTAAAACCTCAAAAGTTTGCAGCTAGAAGCATCAGTTTCAGTATAGAAACACGATATTATCAGTTGGTGTTGAAGAATGAGTGCAAAAAATCAACTCACAGACGCCCGTGCTCAGCCAGAAGTCAGTTGCCAATTCCAAATAAACGCACATGTACAGTACTTTCCAAATAGCCGCTCTGGGCGTTTATTCAGATTAGAACTGAATCCGTGAAAAGTGCCAAAACTAAATAAACGCCCACGGGCGTTTTTACGGAAAACTCGGTACATATTTTTGCTATCGGAATTCATTATTTCAAGACTTTTGGTTGCTGTTTGATAGTAAACTTTTGCAAAATCTGACTTTCTCGTAAACTTACTATCTAACTAAATTGTTACAAACCATTTTAAACAGGAAATTCAAAATCTCAAGCTTGAATTATCGAAAATTAAGACAAAATTTAAGTGAATAAGCGTCTTTCACACAAATATGTTTTATGTTTAAAAATATGTGCATATTCAATTTTCAGAGACATATAACTATGTGTTATTTATATGTTTGCTTGGCGAAAAACATATATGTATAGCTATAGTAATATGTTTTAAAAATTTTGATATTTTCCCACTGTACAGGGAAGCGACAGTTTTAAACATGCATTGTCTAACACTTCATTAATGTCTTCATGCGCGCTACTAAAACCGTTTTCTGGCATATGTGGGCTGGTTAATATTGGATTGAAATTATACATACGCGAACAACGTCAAATATTAGAAGTAAACCATTACAGCACTTACTTTTAGTTTTTGCATGTCATAATAAGCAAGACCAGTGCTTGGCCATAGAGCAACTCTGTGATGGCATAGAAGATTGCGGCGATGGATCGGATGAAAGAGAATACTGTGAATAGAATCTGTCAATCAATGACCAGAATCATACATATGGTCGAATTTGCGGTATCTTTCAAATAAACATTTTATATCGAAGCGTATTTATATATACACAATAAGTCTGCACTGAGAGTAATTTCTTGTCAATGGATAGTGCTCATTGAATCTTTGGCCCGAACCAGACACTTTTCTCAAAAGCGGACTTTGTCAAATTTCGACCTTCTAAAAAGTTTTAGCGAAAAAATCAGACTTTTAAAAAATTTAAGCCGGCACCGGCTTTAGTTGCGCCGCATTGTATTGTACCCAGTCTCATCTGTTTGTCATTTTAGTGCATTTTGTACTACTGTATGTTTATCTTGTGCGGCTTCCGCGTGGTATCGCAGATTAGATTTGTTAGCCAAACAGCTGACACAGGAGAAAACTATTGTTTACTGCCCTGCCATTTTACACACAATAAAACAGTAGTCGTACAGTGGAGCGGCAGATACGCAGACAGCCGTAGCAGGAGAGAGTTATCACGCGAGATAAAGAAATAGAAGGCACAGGCAGGTACTGGCCAAAATAATTAACATACAGCTCAGGTAGTCCGGTTAAAAATCTGACTTCAATAATACACGTACAGTACACACCGAGAAATACACGCACGATGTTTATTCTGAATGTTATGTTTATCGTTTATCTAATTTTAGGCCATCTGTTTTCCTATTCATTGGATTGGGAAGGAGGGTGGAGATAGGCAAACTTTATACAGTCGTGCATGTACTATATAGTATGCGGCGGTTTCGAGGATTGCCCCACCCCAGCAGAGGCCAATCTCCAGATCGGAAGCTCAAGAGGTCTTCCATCCAATTTTTCTGTTCGCAATTTTTGTGCCAATTTTTTCATTTTTTTACAATTACAGGCAGGAAAATTGCTAAAATTGCTTGTAAAACAGCGAGTTTCAGCTGTGTCTGGGTCCGTATTAGCAGTTTTTTGCGATTTTTAGTACTCAATCCTCTCCTCCCCGAGTTGAGCTCAATATCCCTTTACCTAGGTATGGCCAATGGTTTTCAAAAATTCACGCTACAGCAAAAAAATTATGCTAAAACCGCCGATTATATGACCGGATGCGATAATTTACGCAAAAAACCGCACTTGATTTCATGAAAAATTAGAAAAACGCAATCTAAAAGCGTCCGTCTGCGAAGAACTTTTGTATGGCGCACTTGGTACCATTTTTAATTATGGGCAACAGATTTGAATAACTCGCGCTACCAGACACTTTTCTCAAAAGCGGACTTTGTCAAATTTCGACCTTCTAAAAAGTTTTAGCGAAAAAATCAGACTTTTAAAAAATTTAAGCCGGCACCGGCTTTAGTTGCGCCGCATTGTATTGTACCCAGTCTCATCTGTTTGCTATTTTAGTGCATTTTGCGCTACTGTATGTTTATCTTGTGCAGCATCTGCTTGGCATCGCAGATTAGATTTGTTAGCCAAACAGCGCCGCGAAGAAGAAGAAGAAGAAGAAGAAGAAGAAGAAGAAGAAGAAGAAGAAGAAGAAGAAGAAGAAGAAGAAGAAGAAGAAGAAGAAGAAGAAGAAGACGAAGAAGAAGAAGAAGAAGAAGAAGAAGAAGAAGAAGAAGAAGAAGAAGAAGAAGAAGAAGAAGAAGAAGAAGAAGAAGAAGAAGAAGAAGAAGAAGAAGAAGAAGAAGAAGAAGAAGAAGAAGAAGAAGAAGAAGAAGAAGAAGAAGAAGAAGAAGAAGAAGAAGAAGAAGAAGAAGAAGAAGAAGAAGAAGAAGAAGAAGAAGAAGAAGAAGAAGAAGAAGAAGAAGAAGAAGAAGAAGAAGAAGAAGAAGAAGAAGAAGAAGAAGAAGAAGAAGAAGAAGAAGAAGAAGAAGAAGAAGAAGAAGAAGAAGAAGAAGAAGAAGAAGAAGAAGAAGAAGAAGAAGAAGAAGAAGAAGAAGAAGAAGAAGAAGAAGAAGAAGAAGAAGAAGAAGAAGAAGAAGAAGAAGACAGAGAAGGAGTATGATGAATCGTTCAAGTTTTTTCGACAAGCAGCAACTACAACAATAACAATAACAACAATTCATCCGCTTTCAACATGAAGAACAGATCCTTGACAATCGTATTCTCCTTGACCTTTATCCGAGTCCATTAGAGGTGGAGGCGACAGAGGAAAGAAGTTTAGAGGAAGAAGGATAAACAGGATGATGAGAAGAAATGGAGATAAGATAGTGATGAATAGAAAGAGGCGACGGCGAGTAAGGTGATGAGAAGGTGGAAAATGAAGAGAAGAAGGAGGAAGAAGAGAAGGAGAGTTGAGAGAAGAAGAAGAAAACGAGTGAAAAGAAGAAGAAGACAGAGAAGGAGCATGATAAATCGTTTGAGTTCGTTGAACAAGAGATGGAATTCTGTTTCACCGATGACAAGGCAACAGATGCAAGCGAAGGCACAGCAAGGCCTAAATGTACCCCGCAAGAGATGGAATCCACACAGTATCACCTCAGAGCAATTTGTCAGAGATGACACATCAGACCAGGCAGCTTCAGATCGCTACAGTTCGTTTTCCACGGCTGTCAGGCACAGATGAGGCCCAGTCAACATCCGTGAGGGGGACTGATGAAGAGATTGATTGTTTTGTGTAAGTGTTTGAGTGCGTTTGCATTGTGTAATTGCTTTGAGTGATTGTAGTGCGTGTGTGTTGTATTTTACTAGTGACCCAAGCACACAGATTGTCTAGATTTATTCGTCTATAGACTAATGCATTTATCATTTCAACTAGTGCAGCATTAACTTAATTGAAGCCAGAGCCAGACTTGTTTGTGCACACAGCGCAGTGAATCTGACTAACTAACTTACCTGGTATAATATAAAAGTAATAGTTCTATACTATACATTGTGAGTGATGAGCAGCTTCAAGGACTTCGCCACTACCACAACCTGTCATGGGTTCGCGCATTTGGTGACGGCACCTTCTAAAGCTGCCAAGCTATTTTGGACATTTTCGATGACTCTGTTTGCAGTTATACTGGCCTATAGTTTCTATGACCTGACCTACAATTTCTTGGAGCAGGGCAACCAATGGACTTTTGTGAGTTTTGAGGAGAAACAGACGTCGGGGTCGGAGTTGCCCTCTGTGATTGTGTGCAACTACAATCGAATTAAGAAGAGCAAAGTTGAACAGTATAACATGAGTAGAAAATGGTGACACAGTTTTTTGGAACAAATAACTTTCTGCTGGGCCCTTTAACTGGATATTCGGTATACAATCCTCCAGATTTTAACCCAAAGCATCAGGTAGTACAACTGTTTATGTAGACTGTGTAAACTAAGAAAACATTTAGGTTTTTAACTATGAATTGAACCAATGGTACAAAGAACACAACTTTACGCGTATTTCCGTTTTGGATTCATTTGGACATCAGTGTGAAGAGACCTTTGTTAATTCATTTACGATAATTGGCTCCCTGAACACAGGATTGGTAATGATTTTTTAGTTTAGGTCCTTCGATTCAGTCAGGTTGCGTCACTAAATAACTTCATGCTTTGAGGACAGGAATTTTATGCGTTATCTGATTCCAGAATGGTCCTGACAATTGCAAGGAAAACATCAGGCCGATCTATTCTATGAACTATGGAAAATGTTGGCAGACAGATATGAGAACTGCAGAACATTCTACTGAACTTGGTATGGTTTGGTTAATGCTATCATCATCATCATCATCATCATCATCATCATCATCATCATCATCATCATCATCATCATCATCATCATCATCATCATCATCATCATCATCATCATCATCATCATCATCATCAGATGTACAAAGAATGCACAAAACAATGCAAACCAGCCTGTGAACAGAGCACCTTGGAATTGTCAGTCAGCGATTCAGTCTTTCCATCTGAACTCCATGCTGAACGCTTCTAACAGATCCTAATTGAAAACCGATATTCAATCAATAACGACACAAGTCTTCATAAACGATTTGCAGCTGTTGAGCTGTACTTTAGAACTCTTTATGCAAAGGTGAGTTCGCAGATCTAAAAGCAAAACGAAAACACTAATCTGCGCAGGTTACCGAAAGACGCCCCAAGACGACACTTGGAGAATATTTGGCCAACATAGGCGGTCAAATGGGTCTTTGGCTAGGAATCAGTATTCTGACTATTGTTCATGCCTGCAGTTGTTTGTGCTTTGGACTTACACAACTATTGTCGCGAAAGAAAGTCGGCCAACTGAATACTTGAAGCTTGTAGAATTTGTTCAATCACTATTATAGTCATTAGAACGATATTGAATGTTGTACATTGGAACGCGCTCAATGTGTCATTTATTTGATAAAGTTAAACATATTGTCGGGACTATATATCCGTGCATGGCACTGAAACTTCAGCTTCTAAACATTCAGATCAAATTTCTTGCACAGGATTCTTGTTAAAGCCTGTGTAAACTGTTGACTGACCTAATCATGTTGTTTCCTTTTCATCAAATGTTATTAATTATTTCGATCATTTCGGCTACAGTTCAAGTAACCCAGATGAAATCTATAAAGAACTTACCATCAACTACAGATATGGATTAATTGTGATTCAATCTTCCTTCAACTTTGTTGATATAATTCTGCTTTAGTTAAGAACTGCCATAAACTCGACTTGCTATTTATAATTGATGAGTCACAAAGTATTTCAACTCAGCAGTTTGAAGAGGTACAGCTGGTACTCCATGACCGATTTGATAAATATTCTTTTTCAGACCAAACAACTGATCATCCGAGTTGCTGAGTCACTGGGAGCAGACATGATTACACAGCGGTTTGTGCGCACTGCGGTTGTATCCTTTGCTGACCAGGCCAAACTGGAGTTTGGGTTCAAGGCTGCCAACAGTTTTCACCAATTTGACGACGTCGTGCACTCATCCACTCAGCAGGGCATGTTTCTTGCGAAAAGAGTTGGTCGTCAGCAGAAAACCCGGGTACACTAGCCTACTTGTCATAGTCATACTCAAACCGAAATTTTGGGATTGTAATAACACTAGTTTTCGCCCAGAAAGAAGAAATACAGATTCTGGATGGGGTGCCATGCAATTTAGCAACAGGTGAGCGATATATAACACAGTTTTCTTAAAAAACCAAAGCCGGTCTACAATGGACGCTGAAGGAAGCGTCATAAAAACCCTCTTATTGCTGTTGAAATTGGTTAGCAGAGATATTTAAGCTTGAGATGGTTATCCCAGGTGCTAGTCTATAGGTAGTTGTCCACTGTAACGCAACGTTTTAGCAAAATGTTGCTCACAACGATCGTTGGTATCGGTGTTATGATGTTGAACCCAGTAACTGGAATGGGAAACATCAATAAACGAATGCGTAAGTGTAACAGTCTCAAGGCTAGACCTAAAAACAGTTTGACAAGATTCATGAATCCAGTCATAATAGAAAATTTTTCAGTCTTTTACGTACCGACATGCGATCTGAGCAGCAGTGACTATGACTGTGAGCCATTTTGTCCTATCATCTGTCTCCCGGATTGCACCTGTCCCACAGATAAGGTTTGCCAGAATGGGAAATGTAAGACTTGCTGTCATATCAAGCCTTATTCATATCAAGCACGACTCTAGGTATTGACGACGTTACTACCGAACTGACAACTCAAGCTGAGCTGACCCGGACTCACATCACGGTTCCATATTGTAGTAAGTAAACCCCTTACATTGAAGCGACAGCTTGAAACATGCATTGTCGAACACACAGTAGCGCCCTTCATTAAAGTCTTCATGCGCACTACTAAAAACGTTTTGTGGCATATGTGGGCTGGTTAATGTTCGATTGAAATTATACATATGTGCACTACGCCAAATATTAGAAGCAAACCATTACAGCACTTACTTTTAGTTACATGTCATGATAAGGAAGAACAGTGCTTGGCCATAGAGCAACTCTGTGATGGTATAGAAGATTGCGGCGATGGATCGGATGAAGAATACTATTGTCAATGAATGACCAGAATCATCATACATGTAACAGGTAATCCGCCGAAGGGGGAGGGGGGTTGCGGGGGGTCTGACGCCGGCCGGGGGGTCTGAGCCAAAATTTTGGGAGGGGAGTAGGCCACTAAGAAACGCTCAAAATCGAAAAAATCGCAATTTTTTGGCTAAAAATCGCCAAAAATCGCTAATTTGGGCTGAAATACAGCTAAAAACTGCTGTTTTGCAGGCGATTTTGGCAATTTTTGTGCCTGAAATTGTAAAAAATTGCAAAAATTTGCTCAAAAATTTACTTGCTAGAAAAATCGGAGGGGGGGGGGCGAAATCGTCTGGATGGTCCCCATCCCGGGGGGGGCTTTGGCCTAAGTCGGGTGGGGGCAGACCCCCCAGACCCCCCTGTTACTGTACATGTATGAGAATCATACATATGGTCGAATTTGCGGTATCTTTTAAATAAACAATTACTATCGATGTGTATTTATATATGCAATAAGTCTGCACTGAGAATAATTTCTTGTTAATAGATAGTGCTCGTTGAATCTTTGACCCGAACCAGACACTTTTCTCAAAAGCGGACTTTGTCAAATCCACCTTCTAAAAAGTTTTAGCGAAAAAATTAGACTTTTAAAAATTTTAAACTGGCGCCGGATTTAGTTGCGCCGCATTGTATTCAGTCTCATCTGTTTGTTATTTTAGTGCATTTTGCGCTACTGTATGTTTATCTTGTGCAGCATCCGCTTGGTATCGCAGATTAGATTTGTTAGCCAAACAGCGCCGCGACCAGTGATTCAGGGATCTTTAAACTGATCAAATTTCGTGCAGATGGTAACTCTGCGCATCGGCTAGTCACCATCACACCAGGCAAATGTCTGGCTCGCATGGAGCGAAAGAAAACAACAATAATGGGCTACCGATGGCAAGTGAGACTGTGTGTCAGCGATTGTAGAGTAGAGTAGAGTAGAGTAGAGTAGAGTAGAGTAGAGTAGAGTAGAGTAGAGTAGAGTGGAGTGGAGTGGAGTGGAGGGAGGGAGGGAGGGAGGGAGGGAGGGAGGGAGGGAGGGAGGGAGGGAGGGAGGGAGGGAGGGAGGGAGGGAGGGAGGGAGGGAGGGAGGGAGGGAGGGAGGGAGGGAGGGAGGGAGGGAGGGAGGGAGGGAGGGAGGGAGGGAGGGAGGGAGGGAGGGAGGGAGGGAGGGAGGGAGGGAGGGAGGGAGGGAGGGAGGGAGGGAGGGAGGGAGGGAGGGAGGGAGGGAGGGAGGGAGGGAGGGAGTGGAGTGGAGTGGAGTGGAGTGGAGTGACATACAATGTAGTAGCGAAGTATCAGGAAATGAAATGAGCATCGAATGGGGCCATGCAACTGTGCCTGATGATCATGAAACCAAGGAACACTTGAACTTGAGAATTGGAAACAGGATGAAGAGTGTGATGAAAAGGAAGAGGATGATGAGGAGTAAGGTGATGAGAAGAAAGTGGAAGATGAAGAGAAGAAGGAGGAAGAAGAGAAGGAGAGTTGAGAGAAGAAGAGAGTGAGAAGAAGAAGAAGACAGAGAAGGAGTATGATGAATCGTTCAAGTTTTTTGGACAAGCAGCAACTACAACAATAACAATAACAACAATTCATCTGCTTTCAACATGAAGAACAGATCCTCAACAATCGGATTCTCCTTGACCTTTATCGAGTCCATTAGAGGTGGAGGCGACAGAGGAAAGAAGTTTAGAGGAAGAAGGAGAAACAGGATGATGAGAAGAAATGGAGTGAAGATAGTGATGAAAAGGAAGAGGCGATGTGGAGTAAGGTGATGAGAAGAAGGTGGAAAATGAAGAGAAGAAGGAGGAAGAAGAGAAGGAGAGTTGAGAGAAGAAGAAGAAAGCGAGTGAGAAGAAGAAGAAGACAGAGAAGGAGCATGACAAATCGTTTGAGTTCGTTGAACAAGAGATGGAATTCTGTTTCACCAATGACAAGGCAACAGATGCAAGCGAAGGCGCAGCAAGGCCGAAATGTACCCCACGTGAGATGGAGTCCACACGGTATCACATCAGAGCAATTTGTCAGAGATGACTGATGTCAGACCAGGCAGCTTCAGATTGCTACAGTTAGTTTTCCACGGCTGTCAGGGACAGATGAGGCCCAGTCAACATCCGTGAGGGGGACTGATGAAGAGATTGATTGTTTTGTGTAAGAGTTGAGTGCGTTTGCATTGTGTAATTGCTTTGAGTGATTGTAGTGCGCGTGTATTGTATTTTACTTGTGACCCAAGCACACAGATTGTCTAGATTTATTCGTCTATAGACTAATGCATTTATCATTTCAACTAGTGTTATAAATCTTGCATGAGCAGCATTAACTTAATTGAAGCCAGAGCCAGACTTGTTTGTGCACACAGCGCAGTGAATCTGACTATCTAACTTACCTGGTATAATATAAAAGTAATAGTCCTATACTATGCATTGTGGGTGATGAGCAGCTTCAAGGACTTCGCCACTACCACAACCTGTCATGGGTTCGCGCATTTGGTGACGGCACCTTCTAAAGCTGCCAAGCTATTTTGGACATTTTCGATGACACTGTTTGCAATTATACTGGCCTATAGTTTCTATGACCTGACCTACAACTTCTTGGAGCAGGGCAACCAATGGACTTTTGTGAGTTTTCAGGAGAAACAGACATCGGCGTCAGGGTTGCCCTCTGTGATTGTGTGCAACTACAATCGAATTAAGAAGAGCAAAGTTGAACAGTATAACATGAGTAGAAAAATGGTGACACAGTTTTTTGGAACAAATAACTTTCTGCTGGGCCCTTTAACTGGATATTCGGTATACAATCCTCCAGATTTTAACCCGAAGCATCAGGTAGTACAACTGTTTATGTAGACTGTGTAAACTAAGAAAACATTTAGGTTTTCAACTATGAATTGAACCAATGGTACAAAGAACACAACTTGACGCGTATTTCCGTTTTGGATTCATTTGGACATCAGTGTGAAGAGACCTTCGTTAATTTATTTATGATAATTGGCTCCCTGAACACAGGATTGGTAATGATTTTTTAGTTTAGGTCCTTCGGTTCAGTCGGGTTGCATCACTAAAAAACTTTGTGCTTTGAGGGCGGGAATTATGTGTTATCTGATTCCAGAATGGTCCTGACAATTGCAAGAAAAACATCAGGCCGATCTATTCTATGAACTATGGAAAATGTTGGCAGACAGACATGAAAACTGAAGAGCATTCTACTGAACTTGGTATGGTTTGGTTAATGCTACATACATGTCATACTTGAAATTGTCATTCTTACTGTTATTGTCACTGTTGTCATTATTGTCAGTGTCATTGTTATCGTTGTTGTTGTTTTCATCGTTGTCATCATTGTCATACCATAGTTGTCATTGTGAATATTATCAACATCATAATTGTCATCTTTGTTTTTGACATTGTCATTGTTGTTTGCCATTACCATTGTTGCTGTTGTTGGTGTCATCATCATCATCATCATCATCATCATCATCATCATCATCATCATCATCATCATCATCATCATCATCATCCATCATTTTTTAGAATTGCCTCCAAAGATCTCTTTCATACTGGACGCACAGATTGATGAATACTTGGATGTAGCTGAAAATAATTATTTGAGCACTGGTTTTGCCATTCAAGTCAACTATGGTGGTAAACAATTTTCTTACTGACATTTCATGCACAGACCTATCCTTTATAGGCGAAGTGCCCTTGGGCTCATGGATTCCTGTATCACCCGGACGTAAGGTTGTCATAGGCTTGGAAAAACGGCAACTACGTGTAGTGAATCCAAGGCAGGACTTGCTTCCAGACTGCAAATTAAACAAGTCTATGCATGCATTTAATGGTATATCATTTACTTCCGCCTTTTCTTGCAATCATGTGTTTACTTTAGAATCTCAATACACACAGATGTACTGTAACATGGACTGCCTGTTGCAAACGACAGGAAGTTCTTGCGTGCAAGCGTTCATGTCATCATCAAAATTCAACATCTGCGCTTATGGCATGCTGGAAATAAAAGAACAGTAAATAAAAACAGTTGACTATTACTTTGACTTAGTTTGACTTTTGAGAAATGCACAGATGTACAAAGAATGCACAAAACAATGCAAACCAGCCTGTGAACAGAGCACCTTGGAATTGTCAGTCAGCGATTCTGTCTTTCCATCTGAAGTCCATTCTGAAAAGTTCAAACAGATCCTAATTGAAAACCGATATCCAATCAATAACGACACAAGTCTTCACAAACGATTTGCAGCTGTTGAACTGTACTTTAGAACTCTTTATGCAAAGGTGAGTTCGCAGATCTAAAGAAAAACGAAACCACTAATCTGCGCAGGTTACCGAAAGACGCCCCAAGACGACACTTGGAGAATATTTGGCCAACATAGGCGGTCAAATGGGTCTTTGGCTAGGAATCAGTATTCTGACTATTGTTCATGCCTGCAGTTGTTTGTGTTTCGGCCTTACACAACTATTGTCGCGAAAGAAAGTCGGCCAACTGAATACTTGAAGCTTGTAGAATTTGTTCAATCACTATTATAGTCATTAGAACGATATTGAATGTTGTATATTAGAACGCGCACAATGTGTCATTTATTTGATAAAGTTAAACATATTGTCGGGACTGTATATCCGTGCATGGCACTGAAACTTCAGCTTCTAAACATTCAGATCAAATTTCTTGCACAGGATTCCTGTTAAAGCTTGTGTAAACTGTTGACTGACCTAATCATGTTGTTTCCTTTTCATCAAGTGTTTTTTATTATTTCGATCATTTCGGCTACAGTTCAAGTAACCCAGATGAAATCTATAAAGAACTTACCATCAACTACAGAAAACGAAACCAAAGATATGGATTAATTGGGATTCTCTCTGCCTTTACTTTATTGATATAATTCTGCTTTAGCTAAGAACTGCCATAAACTCGACTTGCTATATATAATTGATCAGTCACAAAGTATTTCGACTCAGCAGTTTGAAGAGGTACAGCTGGTGCTTCGTACTGATTGACCGAGTTTAGAAATATTCTTTTTCAGACCAAAAAACTGATCATCCGAGTTGCTGAGTCACTGGGAGCAGACATGATTACCCAGCGGTTTGTGCGCACTGCCGTTGTGTCCTTTGCTGACCAGGCCAAACTGGAGTTTGGGTTCAAGGCTGCCAACAGTTTTCACCAATTCCAACAACACATAAACAAATTGAAGCGACACAATGGTTTGACCAGATTTGAACAGTAATAATGCAGATTGTCTCGTATTTTTACTCTCTAGTTTTCATTTCTCTTCAGAGCCCTTCTGTTCACTCAGAATAACGTGCTTGTTAAAGAAGCTGGGTTCAGAGGAAGTTTCTCAAAATCAGTCATTGTAATTATTTCCGACGGATAGTAAGTTCTTTTGATCAGAATTGTGGGATCAAACGATAGATTTGTAGCTTCTACTCTGGAAATCCTTTGCGAATTTTGCACTCTCTATTTCAAATCAAAGCAAGGTATGATACCAAGACGTTGGCTGTCTCGGTTAAAGGCAGTGCAGGCAATCAAATGGTCTATTTGGCTGCAATAACAGGCAAAGAAACAAACGAACTTGTTTTCAATGCCAGTCAAGCCTCAGAATTGGCTTCCGAGATTGGCGCAACAATGCATGAACAATGCGAACCCTGTCCAGCTGATGTCCTGTTCCTAGTAGAAGCTTCAGAAATTGTCACTGATGATGGATTCAAAACTGTGAGTCATCATATTCTTAGATGTTTTCTCGTATCGTTTACTTACTTAGGCGATCTCTCATGTAGTTTCAATCATGGATCACTTACCAAACGAAACCCATGCAGCTTTCATGAGCTTTTCCAATCCAGAGAAGACAGGAATTCGTGTCAACTTCTCGGACAAGATTAAGTTCAGAAGAGATCTAGAAGAATGGAAATGGAGTTCACTGCAATTTGCAGGGCTATCCGATCTTGGATGGTGTTATTTCGCCGAACTGCTTTGTGCATTTACGAAATAATCTTTTCAGGGGTCTTCAAGAGGCTCTTCATGTATTATCGAATGGTATAGGCACTAAAATTAGGCCCAAAACTGCAAAAATATTGGTCCTGCTGGCTAGAGGAGTGTAAGTTGTTTTAAATCCAATTTCCGTGCCAACAATTAGTGATTTAGACAAGATACCGAGTTTCCACTCAACCAAAACGCTAGTTTATGGCCGGATCCAATTGAAATAATGTCCCGTATGCACAGCGAATTAATAGCAGATGGCATTTTTGCAATCTCACTTCCACCCAACGCAGCAGAAGACCCTAACCCTGATGATTCCTGTCGACCTAATCTTGTTGGTGTCGAACCAGGATCAGTTTCTGCAATCCTGGCTGATATATCAGGTTCTTATCACCAAGTCTACTGCTTGCAAGATGCAGCAACGAAAGTTGCGCAAGCGATCAAAAATAAATTGAACTCAATGCCGTTTTGCAAGGCGCACTTGTCAGGTAAATAGAAAGAAAATGAAAGCTAAACCATGCAATTTTTTAGAGCCACTGACTCAACTGATCAGCTTTGGTGGAGTAAATCTCTATGAAAATACCCAATACGAGCGTGTATCTTTATTTTACCCTGACTACAATTTTACCGGTTCCACTGTGAAGTGGCCTCAGGTCCGGCGGACCCACCATAGCTCAGTCTATCTCAATGGCAAGGTCTACCTGATCGGGGGTACAGTGTCCAGACCAGGAAAGGACCTGATGATAGTCAACAGAGTCTGTATTTTTGATCCCAGCTCAGACACTTACTCAATTGGAGAAAATATGACCACAGCTAGGGCCTTCCATGGCAGTGCTGTTGTTCAAGGGGTTATTTACGTTTGCGGAGGGCGAGGGAGCGATTTAGATAAACCATTGGGGTCTTGTGAGCAGTTCAAAAATGGTCAATGGTCACTGACGACCCCTTTACCTGAAGCCCTGACAGACTTTGCCATGGCTGCTTTAAACGACAGGTTATTTGTTATTGGCGGGCGGAAGATGACATCAAAACCAGAGAGCACTGTTCAAGTCTACAGTCCTAGTACAGAAGCGTGGAGCCTGGTCGCACCCATGTCAACACCTCGTGTACAACACTCAGCGGTTGCATTTGGAGGCTATCTACTGGTTTGTGGGGGATTCCATGAATTTGAGGGTCTGACCAGCTGTGAACGGTACGATCCTGAGTCTGACCAATGGGCCCCTGCAGGGGCTATGAATGTTGGCAGACATTACTTTTCAATGGTTTCCGATGGAACACGTGCCTTTGCAATCGGTGGGAATGTAAAACGCATTCCGAGCCAATGGCCAATGCCAATGCCTAAGTTTAGAGCAGTCTCTCAGGTGGAGATGTACGATTGGAAGAGTGATGACTGGACTTTGTTACAGCCTTATGTTCAAGTTTTCTTTGGAGCTTCTACTGTTCTGGTTATGTGATTGTTTCCTAAAAAATATAATTAAAATTATACTTGTCGTATATACAGGGTGTGCCAAAAAAAACAACCCAGCAGATTTTTCTCTGTAGCAACCGCAAATCTCAACCGATTTGAACGAATCCTTTTATAAATGAAAGATAAATAAATTCTTAAAAGATTGCTGAAATTTTCATTAATGTACTCTGGTTAGTTCCTGAGATATTGGCTCTCAAAATCAATACAGTGATTTTGGCAGTGAACAAGAGGGATGTTTTTATTATTCTGCACTTCGTAATAAAACGAATTCCTGCTACTGCTAAGGGCTATTGGAAGCTTTACTGGTGACACAGAAACTCGGTTTACTTCAACACTAATGTATCATTAGCCCCAGCAGTACGAATCTGCTCTATTTTGAAATGCAACGGAATCGCTCTTGTTCTTTGCCAAAATCTGTTTCGACTTAGAAGGCAAATATCTCAAGAACTAAACTGTGAATCTCAATAAAAATTGCACCAATCTTTGAAGAATTTATCAGTCTTTCATTCAAAAAAGGGTTCATTCAAATCGGTTCAGATTCATGGTTGCAAAAGTAAAAAAAATCTGCTTTATCACTCTTGTTCATTGCCAAAATCTCTGTTTTGACTTTGAGGACAAATATCTTAGGAACTAAGCAGACTATCTTAATAAACGGTCCATCAATCTTTCAAGAATTTATTTATCTTTCATTTAAAAAAGGATTCATTCAAATCGGTTGATATTTGCGGTTGCTACAGCAAAAACTCTGCTGGGTTGTTTTTTTTTGGCACACCCTGTATAAGTGTAACGCTTCTTCCTTTTACAGTTCTATTTGTGTATGTAATAGGTAACCCCCTTAGTGCATGTATGCCAACCAGTAAAACCAATCTTTTGAACGACTGTGTACAGTGCAGCAATTTATAGTCTTACAGACAATGACAATAGGCAATTTAGTTCTTGTCAAACCACAGAATCAGTTGTTAGCAGCACCTCTACCGTAACTAACAGTAGTTGTAGTGACAACATAGTTGATCACAGAGTACGGATTCTTGACAGTAGTTTTCACATGCCCGTAACCTTTCGGTGTTGGGGTTGTGACCCCACTGTCAGGCTGAACAGTGCGGCATTTGCTCAATTTCACTGTGTCCGCACTGATTTGCTCACATTTGTAGTCCAATTCACCTAAAATGCTGCTTGTTGCTGCCTGAGCACAGTGATTTATTGGTTTGGTACCTTCAGTAACTCTGCCCCCTATTGGGATCTTCGTTCCTTGTTTGGTAACACAGGCCACTACATGAGCTTTCCAGGTGTTTTGACCGGCTGAGCATTTGAGCACAAATTCACCATCCGTCCAAACTGAACCGATGGCATGTTTGACGCCTTTTACGTCACATTCAGATGAACCATCTGAAAAAAAACTGATTGAAAGTGTGCGTTAATGTTAAAAGTTGGAGCAAAAGATCAGAAAGCTTGTCTTCTCAGTCAGTCGGTCAGTCGGTCAGTCAGTCTACTACTTACACTGATTTGTTGAATCAGCAGATGAGGTTACATTCAGAATCAATTTTCCGCCTGGCACCCTTTGACATTTGAATTCCTTGCCATCTAGACACAAAAGAGCTGCAAAACTCCTAACAACGAAGAACTTATTCACCTTCCACCAATGTCGATCCCACAGGAACCTTTTTTTGTCTATCTGTTAGACAAGCTATTGGAGTGGTGGACCATTTTTGGTCGTCCACTGTGCATTTCATAAGGAATCGGCCCGTAGAATCGAGGAATTCCTCATTGTTTTGACGAGTTTGACCTCGAACTTTGCAGACTTTTTGGACTTGTCCTAAAATAGTGCTTATTTGTTGATTGCCATTTAAAAACGTTATACCTACCACCTCCTTCTGGGGCGCCGCCATAGGCATCCAATTTGACAGCACCGTTGGCTAACCTTTGACACTTGTATGTTTTGCCATCTAAATGGTATAAAAACTACAAAGAATGAACATAAATAGAAGTGCTTTACCCTCAACCACTTCAGATCCAATCTGAACTTTTTGTCCTTTCTTAGTTAGACAGGCTATCACCTCAGTGGACCACATTTCCTTGGAAATTGTGCATTTCATCAGGAAGTTAGCATCTTGGTACACTTCGTTGTGATTACGTTTTTGACCCATACGGTCTGTACATTGTTGATCTACTGAAGGGAATAGCTTCTTTAAACGTGAGAAAATGAAAAAAATAGTCAAAGTTAAGTTGTCAAAAGCAATTATTTAATTATTTCTTTTAAACATCAAGTAAAATTTTGAAAAACATATGCGATTTCCGAATATTTGAAACCATACTAGGGGTACCTTGGGTCTGTGTTCCTTTACCAGAACCGCAACAGCCGCCGTCCCCGCCTTTGAAGTCCAATTTTAGGCCACCTCCAGCAGTTTGAATGCATTTGAATGCGGTGCCATCTGAAAACATTTCAAAAGATACGTTGTGGTCCACATTTTACAGTGCATGCAGCACCTTCAGTCAAAGTAGCTCCAGGAGAAATTCTCTGTCCTTTTTTGGTGAGACAAGCTATAGGTTCAGCCTTCCAACTTGTAGGCCCAATCACACACTTCATAATAAACATCTTGTGCTGGAATTCCTGACCGCTACTGTACTGTACGCCGTTTACTGTACATACGCTTGGCGGCTTGGCCCCTATAAAAATACAGTACCCGATCAGACAAGGAAGCTAGTTATGTCTGGAATTACAGCGTAGGGTGCCTAATATAGCCTGGGGAAGCAGAGGTAACAAGGTTACGAGACTTTAATGACCGCAAATAATAATATTTTCCAATACCAGAAGTGGCAGGTCCGGTAGCATTTAGTTGTACGTATTTCCCATTAGGATCCTGTTCGCATTTATAAGTCCAGGCGCCTAAAAGTATGAAAAGAAGTTTATACTGTAACTGTAGACTTGGAAAATCAAGAGCATTAGTTAAACCTTCTTTTAGCGTGGCACCGACGTTTATTCGTTGTCCTGTTTGGGTCAGACAGGCCACTGGGTTAGTGGTCCAGCTAACGTCGGTTACTGTACATTTGATTATGAAGTTTCCAGCCTTCCATTCTTCGCCATGTCTATGTGGTACGCCCTTTGACCAACAGGCTTTGAGAGGCGATCCTACACTAATTATTTTTAAACACTTCTATTAACTCCTAACCATTTACCTTTTAAGGTGCCCACTAAAGAGCAGAGAGCTAAGCCGAGAACTAACATAAGGCCGGGGCGAAATTGTATTAGTAAAGGAATGAATTGGGGGACTGAAAAATGACCTTGATGCGTAGGAAAGGGAGCAGTCCAGTTTTGAGATGTGCATTTAGTTGACGCATCTATCATGCCTTATTTTGGAGCGCTGCGTCACGCAGCCAGACAATCGCAACCTGTTTGACACGTTTTTCCGACCTTCTTTCGCTTTTTGCACCCTTCTTCTATACTAAGAACAGAGTAAGTGGAGTTCAAAAGCAAAAAATGCTCATTTATGAGCGCAGCACATGCACGATTTTTCCGCCCCTCCGATTTTTATGACAAGTAATTTTTTCAGCAAATTTTTACAATTTTTTAAAATTTCAGAAACTAAAACTGCTAAAATCGCCTGTAAAACAGCATTTTTAGCTGTATTTGAGCGTAAATTAGCGATTTTTAGCCTAAAATTAAAAGTTTTTGCGGTTTTAAGCATTTTTTACCTCCGTACCCTTTTGGGCTCAGACCCTCCACCATCGGCAGATAACCTGTTCCATGTATGCTATGTATGTCATGTCATGATGATGCTGGTTAAATAGAAAACGATTTGTGTGGGTTTTGCTAGACAAAATTCACCCACATATGAACAGATGTGTTCATGTAGCTGTTTACGATTGTCTAGACCAACCAAACCAACACCATGTATTACACTTTTACGTTGAATATCGGTAAGTCAGGAATATAGACGTTTCACAAGGTAGATAACTAACAGTCTCAAAGGACTCCTAATTTGCGTCTCGATTGTCGAAAGTCGAATCAGTAGCAGTAGCGGTCCAATCGAAATAGAAGGCTTTGGCACCGTTCCTCGTCAAAGGAACAGGGTCTACGTCAGATGGGAGTTGACAAGTAAACTTGAACCAGAGCTGGAAATAACGCCGTTCAAAAATAAACATTGTGAAGTCTTCTCAAACATGTACCATGTGAGACGTGGCAGGTTGCTTGCATACATGTAACAGGGGGGTCTGCCCCCCACCCGACTTCGGCCAGACCCCCAGATTGGAACCCACCCCCGAGACGATTTTTCCGGCCCCCCTCCGATTTTTCTGGCAAGTAATTTTTTGAGGAAATTTTTGCATTTTTTTTGCAATTTCAGACACAAAATTCTCAAAATCGCAAAGCGCAAAACTTTTAGGTGTATTTCAGCCCAAATTAGCGATTTTTGACGATTATTAGCCCAAAAATTGCGATTTTTCGATTTGTGTGCGTTTTTTAGTGCCCAACCCCCCTCCCAAAATTTGGGCTCAGGCCTCCCAACCCCCCTGCCCCTTCGGCGGATGACCTGTTACATGTATGGTTGCATTCAGTAATTGAATAGCCAGTAGCATTAGTTTTCTGTTGCTTGGTGGATGTGAGGTGTGGTTTTCCACCGTTTTTTCGTTTTTTGTCGGAAAAAAACGGTTTTTTTTCCTAAGGTGTCGGAAAAAACATAAATCGCGGAAAAAATTCAAGCTAGAAAAAGCTAAGTTACAATATGTCATTTTTCTATTAAAAAATGGACTTTTGCTATGTATAATAGGCCATACTGACTCAAAACTGTGAGAAAAACAACAGAAAAGACCAAATTTGGCATGATAAAACAAAAATGCAAACTGCTGTAAGAAAATTTGCATATAGCGTTATTGATGTAACTACTGTTGTTTGGGTATGTGATTTTCAAGAATCGGTTCGGTATGGGTAGGTATTGGCAAAAATACCGGTACACCGGTATTTATTCGGTAGTTGCTGAAAATGTTTTACAAGGTCAAAACACTGAATTTCCCATTTAGAAGGCCATGGATTTAGTCATTTCCAAGGTCAGAGGCTATAAAATCATCAAAAGCAATGAGATTTACAGTATTTTAGGAATTTTTTAAAATTATTTTTAGTTTTACTGGAGTGAGAATCGTTTCTATAACTAATTTTGGCTAAGAGAAATGCTTCCATTGTACTGTAGGTTTAAGGCCTGCTAGTGTACAGTATGGAGATCTAACGAGCAGGGACAAAATGCGGACTATTCTGTTGACTGTGAACGTACTCTAGATCAAGAACATAGAGACTTGATTATTAAGGAGCAGTGAAGTTAAGCCAAAACTAGACCAACGCTTTCTAATGACAAAGCAAGTTTGGAACAGAGAGAGGACTAAAAATCCTTCAAATTCTATATTTTGGAAGGATATCGTAGTAGAATGTGTTTCTGCATGTCCCAAAAATGCAAAATTACAAAGAAAACATTGTGTCATAGGAAATTGCTGGAGAAATACCGATTCCCAAATACCTGGGTATTCCCAAAATAATCGGTATGCCGGGTATGGGTATTTATAAAAATACCTGCAATCGGTAGGTATTTATTGGGTAGGTATTCCCAAAAATACCCATTTTCGGTATGGGTTCGGTATACCGAATCAACAGTAGATGGAACCTGTCAGGCATTGTTTCAAGCCTGTTTCGTGATTTATATCTATGTAACACGTGTATTTCTGGCCTAAAAAGACTGAGGAAGGCGCTAGAAAGTACTGTTATTTAAATATATTAATATTAAAATGAAACTATTATTAATAGTGCCATTTTAATAGTATTAAATCTGTATTAATATTAAAATGGAGGCCCTACTATTATATTAAATTAAATTAAAAATACACACAGGGGCTGAATATTAAAATTTATTTTTAATAGTATTTTAATAGCATTTTAATAGTTAAACCATGTTTGACAATCAAGGAGTTACATAATTTTACCTCAGAAAATTATGAAAATTCAAGATTTGTGACTGCCTTCTGAATCTCGGATGTGTTTTCACTTGGAAATAGTGGAACTTTTCTCACTAATAGGCATGAATGAATGACAAAAGGACCTGAATTTAGTCAATAATGACCTATGTAACAGGTCATCCGCCGAAGGGGGATGAGGGTTGGGGGGTCTGGCGCCGGTTGAGAGGGGGTTGGGCACTAAAAAACGCTCAAAAGTCGAAAAAAGCGCAATTTTTTGGCTAAAAATCGACAAAAATCGCTAATTTAGGCTGAAATACAGCTAAAATGGCTGTTTTGCAGGCGATTTTAGCAATTCTTTTGTCTGAAATAGTAAAAAAATGCAAAAATTTGCTCAAAAATTTACTTGCCAGAAAATCGGAGGCGGAGGTCGGCGAAATCGTCTCGGAGGGGGGTGGGCTTCCGAGGGGGGTCCCCTTCCGGCGGCGAGGACTGGCCTAGTCCGGTGGGGGCAGACTCCCGTCACATGTACAGTATGCTATGTAACAGTCTTTCCTTTCAAAAATTTCTCTTTATCTATGCATCAATAGTTTTTCTATAGCTACTTGTGTTCGAATGCAATTGAAAACCAGGTTCAGACAAAGTCATTTTAAAAAATGGTTATAAATTTCCACAGAAAAATGCTTCTAAGTTGCATTCTCTGATTAACTTTTCAACTAACACTAACAACTTCAAGCAAAAGAAGTTGTTTTGCCAGTTCGCTGAAGTGTGACCAAAACTTTTCGACTGCATTTTAGAACATACTATTAAAATGCTATTAAAATACTATTAAAATTGTTATTTAATAGTATTAATATTAAATCTAAATTAAAATTAACAGGGGACTATTATATTAATATTAAATTAAAATTAAAAGCGGCTAGTTCTATTATATTAATATTAAATTAAAATAAAATGTCACTATTAAAATTACAGTACTAGAAAGCGTTAGAATCATAAAACCAGGCCAGGATACCGAGAACTTGAGCTGGAGTTTTTTCCGCGATTTCGAAAAAAAACGAAAAAACTAGAAAAAACAGGCCGAGATTATAACATATCCATCCCTGGTACTAACCACCTTCTTCAGTTAAGTTTCAGTTTAAATATTTATGAATTTAGCTGTGCATAGAGAAAGGGAATATTTAGTTTGGAAAAAGCACAAACATGTAGTCATAGTGTTCATCTGCAAAAAAGACGGCATAAAACAGCACGTTGGACTATCGCTGAAACAGGATGCTAAAAGAAATGCCGATATCACCTTTGAGCCGCAAGACCCTGAATGGAAAGAATTTGAAAGTACGTATGTTGTACTGCATAGCTTTTCTGTACTTTTCTAAATAATCTGGAATCATATACACTACACGTTTACCTCCTCCGAAGTTTTATCGAGTTTTCGCAAATACTCGTACCCCTGCTCCCTTGTCGGCCTTAGTTGAATGAATTATTGGGTGCATATTGGAAAACAGATCATTTGGGAATGCATAACATGTGTACGGAAAAGTTTATTTATATAGGTGGTCGTGGCGAATGCATCTATAAACGCCATGGAAATGGACTGGGTGGTCGCTATTTTCTCGAAGTAGATGAAGAAAAGCAGTATGTGCATGATGAAAACGGTGACCAAATTGAGGACAACTGCAACAGTTTTCAAAAGGATGTCAACTTCATCTACACCGTGATTCAGAAGCCTGATGATTAAATTAGACTGCAGCATCAGGCGTAGAAATGCAGCAAAATAAAATCAGTGAAAGCTTATGCAACATACATACAGCAAACTCGACAACATAAAATAAATAGTTTTAGCACTGGAAATTACCTATAGCCAAAAATGCAATAGAGAAGACAGATTATTTTTGCAGGGAGACCATAAGCAGAAAATTGTCTAGCTCATACTCACATTCTGTTGTCCTTTGTTTTGTTGCAGATAATTTGGACGGATCGGCTCAATTCCATTCTTCATCTCTACATATGCACTACTGTTGCATGCGTATATGCATTACGCATATCATTACGCAAAGTACGCATTGCATTTCAGAATGCGTATACGCATACGCATCAGTGTTGTGCCTAGCTCAAATTTCTAAAACTCGGTAAGTATTCAGCAAGTAAATCCAGATTTTTTGAAATTCAGTAAGTACGAGTAAGTACTGGGTTTTTCAAAGAAAACCCGGTAAGTACTCAGTAAACAATTCAGTAAACTCGGTAAAACCTTCAAAATTCAGAAATCTTCAATTTATCTGAAAATGTTTACCTGATATGGCTTTTAGCTACAAGAATCCTTTTTCAATGCTGATTGATGAGTTTAAGATATTATAGCAGATTTTTCGGAATTTTAATTTCGTGTTTTGTGTTATTTCACATTATTTATTGTGCTAATTAGCATGCATGGAAAGCCTTAAAATATGCACACTATGTGACTACAGCATGTGGCTTTAATTGCAAAGTCTGGCCAAATTGGAAAGTGAAGTTCTGTTCTAATTTTAGCTCTTTTCCTCACAGTTCATCAGACTGATGCAGAAAACGTCAATCAAAATATAGCTAATAATAGTAGATATGGTTCCTACTTCTATAGTCTTCGCGCCTGATTATAGCACAGCAATATTCTACTGCGCAAACAAAGCTTAGGTTATGCAACAAGCCGTCAAAATTTCAAAAAAATACGCAAAAATTGTGAATTTTCATCGTTAGCAGATAGGTTAGCGAAAGAAAAACCGTATATTTTCTTGCACGGTTGCGGCGAGCTGCCTATTGCAGAAGCTTTCACTCAGTAAACAACTCAGTAAATTACCGAGTACTGAGTTTACCGAATTTTTTTCTAATTGAGTAATTCAAAATTGAAATTCGGTATTCAGTAAGTAAAATTAAGAAAAATTTTTACCAGTAAGTAAAAGTACTTACTTTAATTCAAAATAACTAAGTACCGAGTAACTTTTACTCAGTAAATTTACTGGGAACAACACTGATACGCATACGCTGGATTTTTATTTTACTGTTTACTAAATTTACTACAAATTCAGCTCTTCAATTAGATTTTATTTTTGTTTTACTACCAAGCAGCTTTGATTTTACTAATTTTTGTTTTACTACTATTTTACTAGTCATAGGGGCAATTCTTCATCAATGATGCCAATATCTTAGCAATCTTAGGAATCACATTGCAATCAAACACTGCTTACCAGCCATCACTGTAATGCCGCTATTATCACAGCACAGTGCACAACAAAATGAACATAAATTAATCATAAACTATGCAAAGAAATATGAGGCACAAGATAATTAAATGTTGCTAGCAAAAGAAGACTTTGTTGTAGCAACAAAGAAGTATGATTCATTTTGTAAAGCTCATTTGTTAAAATTCTGGAATCGCGAAAAACAAACCATAAAGGAATGACCTGCTGTGTCAATTGCTATGCCAATTCCAAAGATCTGTTTATGTTTATGTTGAATTTCTATTTCTTACATGTAATACATTTGTTTTAGCAACACAGGACAAATTTACTGTTGACTGGGTATACCGAACCCATACCGAAAATTGGGTGTTTTTCGGAATACCTACCCAATAAATACCTATAGATTCCAGGTATTTTAAAAAATACCCATGCCCGGTATACCGATTATTTTGGGAATACCCAGGTATTTGGGAATCGATATTTTTTATCTCGTTTAGTGCAATTTTTATCGAAAATTCCCTGCGATCTCACTGTTTTCTTTGTAACTTGGCATTTTTTCGCATGCAGAAGCCCAGTCTATTGACGATATCCTTCCTATATGTCGAATTTGAAGGATTTTTGGTCGTCTGACCCCACTCTCTGACCCTGTTCCAACAAAGTTCCATTGTTATTAGAAATCACTAGCACAGTTTGGATTAACTTCACTCTGCTTCTTATTAATCAAATCTGTATGCATCTACATTGTACATTTGTCATTGTTTTGTTCGTTAAATCTCTATACTTCATGCACACGGCAGGCCTTAAAACTACAGTACATATAAAGACATTTCTCTTAGCCCAAATTATGTATAGACGATTTTCACCAGAGTGAAACCAAAAATAATTTTAGAAAATTTCTAGAAACTATAAATCGCATTGTTTTCGATGAATTTCCTAGCCTCTGACTTTGCAAATGCCTAAATCCTTAGCCTTCAACCTTGGAAATTCATTGTTATCGACTTTGCAAAAGATTTTCAGGAAATACCGAATAGATACGGAAAAACAGAAAAAATGATCTTTCTAACAGTTCACGTCAATAATAGTTTGCTTCTTGGTATGCTTACGATTTGTTGAGCTTATCGTAAGGTCAAGATAGTTCAACAAGCCGATCAGGGGATGATTTTGTGTAAAATCATAGGAAAAAATCGTAAAATTTCCAAGAAAAATGACTACAAATTCAAAGATTTTGTAATAGTAGTTTGTAGTCAATTTGTAGTCGGCCAAAATAACATGTAGTCTTAGTTAATTTGTAGTCATGATGACGTCATAATCGCCGAAAGCTTGTAGTCAGTAGTTTGTAGTACTACGAATTAGGTCTACGTACATGTACGTAACATGGAGACTCCCCAGCCGTTATAGGCTGGACCCCCTGACTAGACCTACAATGGTAGTCGTACTTAGTAGTCTCAAAAAACCGCCGAAAATAATTAGTAGTCTTAGTTAGTAGTCTCAAAAATTCTCGATTTTGAATATGTAGTCGTAGTTAGTAGTGAATTTGTAGTCAGCAAAATTTTGAATAAAATTACCAGAATTTCAGGTTTAGCATATAAAACAAGAAGTTGACAATCAAAAATAGTAAACCAAGCAAGGAAGAGGTTAAAACTTAAAAACAATAACATCTATTTCTCTACATAATGTGATACCAATATGCGTGTTATTTTCTATGCAAAAGTTTTAAATTTAGGATTAGCTTCGAAATACACGGCTTTCTTGTTTACAACTTTAAAACATATTTTTCCTTATTATTCTGCCTATACTCTATTTTGTTTACCAAGAAACAAACAAAGATGAACTTTACCTTGTATACAACCGGTTAGAAATCCAGTAAATATTAAAAAGGAAAGAGGAAAACTGCTTTTGAATGGCAAAAAAAGTTGTTAAAATCAGTGAAAAAAGCACAGTTAAAAATGCACAGATAAAATGCGGAATAAGGGTCCATGTAATATCCCAGTGGGTTATTAAGCGGCGTGGGATACTTAAGTGGAAATCTCCCGTACATTATCTTAAACTCATCAATCAGCACTGAAAAAGGATTCAGCTATATCGGGTAAACATTTTCAGATAAATTGTATATTTCTGAATTTTGAAGGTTTTACCAAGTTTACTGAATTGTTTACTGAGTACTTACCGGGTTTTCTTTAAAAAATCAAGTACTTAACTGCCCCAGTGACCCACAGCCACAAGACGACCCTTTTCTCATCCCAACTTCGACTTGCTGGCATGGCAAGTAAAATTTGAGGAAGTTTTTGCGGTTTTTTTACACTTTCAGACATAAAATTGCTAAATTACCTGTAAAACAGCACTTTTTGACAGTAAGTATCAGTATTTGAGCCAAATCAGCGCTTTTTTATGTTTTTGCGATTTTTTTAGTAATCTGCACAATCACACAAAATTTGGGCCCAGTTAGAGCCCACCCAATCCCCGTCACCCATATGTGAAAGATTCTAAAAGTGGGTTTCTTCAGTTGAGTGACTTTTTTGTTCTCAAAACAGGAGGGCCATGAGGACTAAAATCCTGTCTAAACTGCAAAAAATACCTCAGAAATCCCTATTTTTGGTTTAAAACATACAAAAAACCTTATTTTACGGCTTTTAAACGATTCTATAACCCATAACTCGGCTTCTGAACCTCTAATTAGAGTTCCTGAAACTTCTAGACTTTATATTTACTGTTCTGATATTATGTTACTATTTATATTTACTGCATGTATTTACTGGCACAAATAAATTATTAACTTTTAAGCTTAGGTTTAAATGTGATCTTTAAATTTATTTGATTAATTCCTTATATCTGTCCCCGTTTTTGCTGCATGCAGAGTGAAGTAAGGTTTTAAGATGCTAGTAAACCTTGACCTACCGTGATTGTGCGCTGTTTTACTGAGTCATAAAACCAGTTTTGTGGCGTTAGACACGTAGTACTATTTCTGTTAGATACCCAACAATCTGCCATCCAACTCTGACACATGCCATTCTGTCAACGTTGTGAAATCAGCTCGTTTACCTAGAAATTAATTTATATTTCGTCAGTGTTATGCAGACGTAGTAAGTTATTGGCTGGCCGTAGCATACACCAGTTGTTTAGCTTAGAGATAAAACTGGCAGTGGCTATTGATCGGCTAGCTTTAGCCAGCCGGTCAGTTTTACGTTTATATTTGCGCTTGGCTTTGCCTGCTAGCTTTGTTTGTGAGAAGACCGGTCTATTTTGGTAATAACAAGTAATAAGTTATAATATGTGTGTTATTATAGAATCGAAATGGTTTATTTGGTCTTGGCAGGAAGTGTTACAGTTAGCGAGAACGGATTACGGTTAAGTGCAGATCTGAGTGAAAACCAAGACCCAAAACTGCGATTAATTATCTCCGGACTTAGCAACCATTTGTGGCGAGTTACTATTGAGGATATTTCACCAAAGAGGAAGCTATTTAGACCAATTGATGTTTTGGCCGGGGAACCTACTTGTACAGTGGAAAGGTGAATGCATATCTAAGTGTTGTTTTTCTCAATAAATAAATACATAACAATCTATTTTTCAGATTGAAAGCAGAAATAGGAGTTGAAAAATGTAGAATAACAACAGAAGCTGGAGAAAGTAGCCTTTTTGTACAGTACAATCCGCTAAAAGTGGAAGTATTTGACTCGAATGAACGCGTTTTCCTGCTCAACTCAAGAAATTTGCTCAAGTTTCAAACTGATATGGCTGACGATGGAGATAAGGAAGGGCGTTTTGAACAATTTGGGGATACTAAACCGTACGGTAAGTGCGATTTTATGCAGAAGTAAGGCTAGCGTACAGTACCAACCGTAATTTGTTCACACGTACAATGTACGTTATTCAGGAACGAAGCAACGGGTTTGGTTTTCGCGCGCTATTTAAAGCGTCAGTCTCTGGTCAGTTCGAGTCTCGGCTCTATGGCCTATTCAGACCCAAAACTGAAAATTTCGCCTAGAGAGCTCTTAGTTGGTACACTATTACATCTGAATAAGTTATCAAACGTCTAAAGGAATCCCAGATTTGACGCTTCAGTTCTACATGCATATTAGCATCTGAAAATCGGCTCGCTTAACTATGGGACCAAACGTTTAGAGTTGAAATTGCTTTCTTACTTGTGAGAGTTGGCACTTGGGGCTTCCAGGTAACCGCTAGAGCACCTTAAGAATTTTTTGTCCAAAATTATTTTTGAGACAAAAATTTTGACCACTTCGGAGCCCCTAGCTCGTTTTTGACCCCATAATGTGAACTTTTTTTTATTTCAGATTCTTGTAGCGCCAATTTTTAGCTATAATTTGCCAGCAAACATATTAGCCTTTGATCCGGCATTTCGGAGTTGTTTTAATTTGAATCGCTAAAAATCGCAACTTTTCCCTTCATTTACTTTTCAATTTAAAACTTGAAACCAATTTTCTGGTTAACTATTAATAGGAATTTAGAGTTACAAATTGAGGTTTTAGAGTAGTTGAAAAATCTTTGATCGAATTCCGACTTTGAAAAAAAAAACATTTTTTCGACCCCCTTTGGAACTCTTAGCTCGTCTAGACGCGATCCCCTCAATGCCGCTTTTTTATTGTAGATTATTGTAATGTTGTTCTTAAGCCACAGATTGGTAGTAAGCATAGCTACTGTTGTTTGGGTATGGGATTTTCAGGAATCGGTTCGGTATGATTGAAAGTGTGTTTTCTTTTCAGGAGCAACTTCTATAGTTCTGGACGTAAATTTTGAAGGCTTTCAGCACGTGTTTGGCCTTCCAGAACATGCCGACTCTTTCGATTTGCGTGATACAGCGTAATACTTTCGAAAATTTTAAATTACATAATATTTTAAAATTATATATTTTAGTGAGAAAGGGCCCTACAGACTGTTCAACATCCCACCTGACCATGGCTACACTCTAAACAGTCCGCAGGCCATGTATGGCTGTGTGCCAGTGGCAGTTGCTCACAGGTTTAGTTTAATTTAAAATTGTGATTAATTAGAAAAGCAAAATATAATATTTCAGTCACAAAAGGACCGTGGGCCTGTTCTGGTTAAACTCATCAGAAACGTTTGTGGACATTCAGAGGTTGAGTTCGGATTCCAAGCCAACAGTTGAAACCGTTTGGCAATCTGAAACCGGTCTCATAGATTTGTTTCTGATGCTGGGTCCTAAACCCACCCAGTTCTTTGCTCAATACTCCTCTTTGACTGGTGTAACGTCACTTCCGCCAGTAAGAAATTTGCATACACTTGTCGTCTATTTGTAGTCTATTGTGCAACTTCAATGCGGTTTTTAAATTTACAATAAATTTCATTTGCACGCAAGCTTTTCTGTTAGATAATCGTGTTTGTTTAGATTCTGTGTCACAGACTGTTTTGTTCATATTTTTAGTTGTTCTCTCTGGGATATCATCAATGTCGGTGGAACTATGAAGATATTGCCGATGTAGAATCTGTGGATGCCAATTTTGACTTGCACAAAATACCCTATGACGTTATTTGGCTTGACATCGAATATACAAATGGCAAAAGGTTAGCATTAGAGGTTGGCTTGTATTGTGATGCATTAGAGTTTTAGATACTTTACATGGGACCCAGCAAGGTTCCCAAACCCGCTAGAAATGGTTAAGAAATTGGGCAACAAACATCGAAAATTGGTAGTGATAGTTGATCCTCATGTGAAGAAAGATGAAAACTTCTCGGTGTCTTGACCTTTTGTTCTTCTGTCAAAAATAAATACGGTGTACATTTTCAGGTTTACAAAGAAGCAAAAGAACAGGGATTCTTTGTGAAGAACAGAGACGGAACTGATTTCGAGGGACGTTCCTGGCCAGGTTAGTTCTAATTTTTTGCAATCAATAACTGTACAATTTTTACAAATTTAGGAGAATCAATGTTCATCGATTTTGTCAACCCATCAGCTCGACAGTTTTGGGGCAAGCTGTTCAAATTTGACAGTTTTCCTGGAACCACTGATGACGTCCATATTTGGATTGACATGAACGAACCTTCTGTTTCTGGAGGACCTGAGGTTTTCACAAACAACTAAAAATAATTAGATTACTGTATTTTACCATTCTATACCCTCTGTAGCATACTGTACTGTACTATACTATACTGTACTGTACTAAACTGTACTGTACTGATTCAACAATACAGTTAAGTAAAATGCAGTACGCTAAGAAGGGGTACAAAACAATAGACTGTACTGTACGGTACAGCATTATACATCATACTACTTTATGCTTCTATTGTACTAACTGCATACTTTTTAGAAAGCCATGCACAAAGATGCTGTCCATTTCGGAGATATCGAAAATCGTGAAGTGCACAATCTCTACGGATTTTATAATGCAAGAAGAATGTCTAAGTAATAATATCCCTTCTACCTGTTTTGTTTGGATTTCAGCAAATGGCAACCTGGAATGGTTTAATGGATAGGAGTGACGGAAGTTTGCGCCCCTTTATCTTGACTAGGTCGTTCTTTGCTGGAAGTCAAAGATACGGTAACGTAATATGCATGTTTTGCAGTTAAATTTCAGAGGGAGTGTTTAGGGGCTGCCTGGACCGGCGACAACGATGCTAATTGGTCCCACCTGAAAGCTTCAATTCCCATGCTTTTGAGCCTGAGTGTAGCTGGGATTCCGTTCGTTGGTGCAGATGTTGGTGGATTTTTCGGAAATCCTCATGAAGAGCTGTTAGTTAGATGGTATCAGGTAAATTCTCAGAGAGAGTAAAAACTCACAAAACATAAATAAGTTATAGGCCGGCACATTTCAACCGTTCTTCCGAGCCCACGCTTGCAGAGGAACGAAGCGTAGAGAGCCGTGGTTATTTTCCGACAATACCAAAACGCTCATTAAAAAAGCCATCAGAACCAGATACAAGTTGCTGTCGTATTGGTGAGCTTTCTTTTTAAAATATTCCCTTCAATAATTGCAAGAGAATTTAGGTACACCACATTCTACGAGCATTCAAAGACAGGGCTACCAGTTATGCGGCCAATGTGGCTGGAATTCCCTGAAGATTTTGCGCTGTTTACAGAAGAACAACAGTTTATGGCCGGTAGGTACCGGGGTCGATATTATTAACAATCAGATTCAAGTTTCAGACTTAAATTCTGATTCTGAACCCAATTTTTGGTATTATATACCTGAGACTTCATTCTTAAACGTTCCTGAATCTGAACCTGAAATCATCAGAATGTATATAATATCGGCCTTAGGCAATTTTTTGGTTTTGCGGGTTTGAATAAGCAAATTTAGGCTCTTCTCTGCTGGTTGTGCCTGTAACTGAGTCAGCAACAACACAGATCAATGTGAAATTTCCTGAGAATACGGTAAGAAACACGATATTTTAGATTTGTTTGGTTAACTTTGTGCAAAATGGAGTTTGTGTTCAGATTTGGTACGATTTTGACAGTTTCGAGGTTGCTTCTGGATCAAAAGTTGTTGAAACTCCAATCAACAAAGTGAGTAAATATTATTAAAACTGTTATCGCTTTATTTAAATTTTCAGGTGCCAGTGTTCATTCGCGGAGGTACAATTTTGCCAATTCATGAAGAAATAGGGTCATGTTCAGCGAAAACTGTAGTTAAGCCTATCACTCTTTTTGTGGCACCTGATGCAGTATGTTTTTTTCTGCTATTATTTCTACTCATGTTGTTTTCTAATTTAGACTGGCAAAGCGATTGGTCACTTGTATCACGATGATGGCAGAAGTTTTCAGTACAAAAATGGTGAATTTCTGGTTAAAAAGTTTGAATTAAGTCAAATCGAGAAAGGACTCTGGTCACTTAGTTCTGAGTAAGTTTCTGAACTGAACTGAACTGAACTGAACTGAACTGAACTGAACTGATATCTGAACTGATATCTGAACTGATATCTGAACTGAACTGAACTGATATCTGAACTGATATCTGAACTAATATCTGAACTGATATCTGAACTGATATCTGAACTGATATCTGAACTGATATCTGAACTGAACTGAACTGAACTGAACTGAACTGAACTGAACTGAACTGAACTGAACTGAACTGAACTGAACTGAACTGTGTTAGTATTGGTCGGCTAGTGGTAGAGATAGAGAAGACGATCCAGCTATTGAGTTTAGTATGACACATTCTACTGCCTCGTTCAAAGATAAAGCACGAATTTCAAAAGTTGTTCTCATTGGATTTCACTCAGTGCCTAAATCTGTTCATGTGCTCATAGAAGGTTAGTTGAATTCATTGTTTCAGCAGTTTGTCACACTTTCGGTGTACTTGTGAGGTTAATTTTCAGGAGTAATTAACCAGAAATTTGTGTGTGTGCTTGGAAGAAACTCAGTGAGCATTGAATTTGAGATCCCCATCAGCAAAGATTGGAAGCTGCAAATTGCTATTTGCTAAATGCAGTTCTGACTCGACATTTGTGACCTTAGTTTACAGTAGCCAGTAAACCATCTTCGTGACAAAGACTTCCACAGAAACATGGATCTTACAAAAAGAGGGCCCAAATTGTAATTATCAGATAATTAGCCGATAGTAAAATAGCAAAATAAAGCTGTCACCTGTCTTATTCAACTAAAACAGAGCTACCAGGTAGCTTCAATCAAACTCTAAAAACAAAAGCGCTACAGTCACAGTCCACCGATTTGCAATATATTGTATTAGTTCTTACAATAGATTTTGTTTGAGATATTTTTTGTAATAAAACTATAAAAGAAACGTCATTACATTTGTCATGCAATGTTCCGGAGAATTGTTTAGTAAAACGCGATGATTCATTGGTTCACTAAAATCAAACTAAATTTATCTCCTAGCCACAGACTATTCGGTGCGGCTCTCAGTAAGAAGGCATGGTACAATTCAATTTGTTTGCTCTTCTAATACTAATAAATAATAAACAATGATTGGCCAGAGCTCATGGTTACGCAAGAATAATCTGTATGCCACTACACCTGTATCAGGATTTGCCTTCATACAAGATGCAAAGACTTGGAAAGAGGTCATATTTTGGTACATTATCATTATCTGCTTTGCCAGCTATACTGTATATAACCTGTGGAACACAGTTAGCGAATATAATGATGGTCGCACCGTTACACAGGTGGAAGTTGCGTCAAAAAGATTAGAATCATTTGGTGATGTAGCCATCAAAGTAACGATGGACCCAGATTTAATTTACAGTGGCAAACTACTTCCTATGGTAGAAATTGGTAGAAAGGTCCTTCCACTGTGGCATAAGGACATAAGAATACAAACTACAAGTTTTTACGATAGCTTTCCATTCTTGTATTTTCTCAAAACCCAATATCTTAATAGCAGTAAGACGATTATGAAACTGAAACCGTTCTCGCCTCCTTTGTCACAATATTTCAATGATCTGTTTAAAGATGGGTTTGATCTGTGGTCATTTCTAATGTACGTGTGCCCAACGCAGAATTACAGTTGCATGTACACTGGTTGGAAATCTGTCAGGGTGTTTCAAAGTATTGGCGCAATGCCAGATTTATGGCCTCTAGTTGATTGTTTAAAATCAGGACTGGCACTAACATATCCAAACCAAACGTTCCTGGCGCAACTATTAGTTACAGCCTACAACATGTACAAGGAGTCTGCCAGGCTATCCCCTTATCAGGATGAATTAATAAGGAAATTAAACTACAATGTCCCCAATTATGAACAATTTTTACGACTTGTGCTTGAGCAGCTAAAGCTTACCCAAGCAGCTGCAATTGAGGAAAGTAAGAAACAATTATGCAATCCTGATTTAAATTGGTTAGCTCAGCGGCAGCAGCTGTCAGACAAATATTGTAATTTGACAGCACAGGTTCGATCAAACTGGTTAACTGACGCTTCCATTGCAACAAAACTGCACACCAAGGAAATTATTGACAAAGTAACTGAAAAACTAGCTGCACTCTTCAACCTAAACATGGCAGCAACGGCCGCAAAATTAGCATTAATTGGGCAACGTTCCAATGAAAACCAGACTACTGGCGATACTGTTAGGCCCATTAACCTGTCACTGGCATATATTGTAGAAGTATGTGATGGACAACATTTTCAAAATCAGTTCATATTTTCGGCAAGTCTTGAAAAACAGGATGATGCATCAGATGTGCCTTTGCCATATTTGGAGGTTACGGCATGTCCCACTTTTGAGCATGGTGATGGTAGCAAACCGTTCACAATTAGTATAACTGCATTTGAAAATGAAATCGAACTATCAAAAAACAGCCTCACTACTGCAGACATGCAAATCACTGCTATGTATGCTTCTCATGTCGATGGGTCGAACAGGTAATAAACACCTAGAAATTACTGAAGCGAAATTTGGCCATAGGATATATGCATTACTACGCGTTAGGAGTCAATACATGTATTGATTGATATCAGATGAACTTTTGAAATCATAACAAGCTGTTTTGTCCTATGCAGTAGTCCTCATTGCTGAGTTTACATATTTCCTTTTTCAGCTGCTCTCTCAAAATCCCATTTCAAAGGTGTATTGAACAATGCGAATATGAAGTTTATGAAAAGCATAATTGTGGTTGTCAACCATGGTCATTCTATGCATGGAACCAATCAATTGGATACCAACCACTGTGTGACCCAATTAAGTGCAAACCATACCTCAACATATCATTTTGCAAAACAGAATGTGAGCGCAAAGTTTGTGTACATCAACTAGTGACCGCAAGCGTCACACACACAAAAAGTCCCTATGTGAACAGAAAAACAGATACATGCTATGCAGCAATGCTTTCGAAAAAACAGGTATGACATGACATAAAAATGCATACAAAAGAACAAATGGAGCACATTGTGCACTTCAGACCAGATTTCCAATTTTCCATGTTCATCCTGCACAAACATGGGAGGGCTTGTTGGCGAATCTTGGTGGCCAGCTGGATCTGTGGATCTCAATAAGTGTCATTGGTATACTTCACGGTTTCATACATCTGGTCAAACTATTGATCCACAGCATACATGTAACAGGGCTCCATCCTTGTTTAGGGTGTATGCATAAGGAAGTTGTAATTGCAAAAATTCCCTGACAAATCTACCAATGAAAAACGTTAGTATCACTGTTTCGGATTCATCCTAGTGTCTTTGATTTTATTAATGAAACCTCAAATTGATTTGGGGTTAAAAATGAAGAGGGAAACACGTTTACCAGTGAAATAGACACAACAATGAACAAAGGAATGCAAAGGCTAAATATAAATATCTTTCATCACTCCCCCTCAGACGAACGTCGTTCCATGGGCGCATCTGAGCCTGACGGTCGTCTGGAGTCATGAACGGTAGGAGAGCGAGAATCAGGAGAGCTTTGATCGAAGGGAGAACCAATAACGTTGACAGCACAGTCGGTCTGGCCAAAGGGATCCACAGCGATTTGAAACGAACTGCTTCACCGGGGCACAACTGAGGAGCTGACTGAGAAGGGTGAGGAGAAATGACTGCAGAGGCATGGACAAAGTAGTCTTGATTGTTGTCGACGCGCGTCACAAAACCGTAGCCATAGGCAGGATTGAACCATCTGACCGCGCCCAACACCGGAGAGACGGAAGAAACGATTGGAGAGTGGCGATGATCAGTGAACTGTGAACTTGGGCTGGGAGGACGCGTGATTTGTATACAAGGCGACGAGCGACCGGTTGAACTGGAGACACAGGGGTTGACTTGGCAGACACTGGCTGAGTATGGCAGGCGTTGGCAAGGTGATCGGGACGTCCACACTTGAAGCAGATAGGAGGGGCTGAGCGTTGTCTGGGGGCTTTGAGTCCAGTGGCCAATGAGTCTTGAGAACTGGAACCATCTTGCCTGGGGAGCGTGAGAGAACTGTTGGCCACTTGTTCCGAATTGTAGTATTTGACTGCTTCTGTAGTAACTGAGTGGATATCATGAGGGTGCGCATCATCAGAGAGATAGTGGATCATTCGCCTTTTGATTTCATTCGGTAAGAGGCTGATGTAGATGGCAGCGAGAGTGGTTTCCGGATTGACAATACGAGCTGTCTGCGCCTTGAATTGATGCATGAGCTTGACCACACCCAGGTCGCATTTCACTTGTAGGAGGTTGAGCGCAAGCTGAATCTGTGTCTCCTTGGGCTGAAGTAGTGGTTCAAGAGCGGCAAGAGCTGCCTCCAACGATTCTGTCTGCCCAGGTGGAATGGAGTGGAACTGCTGACGTGCCATTGGATCAAGTGCATCTTCAAGGACTCTGTACCATGGGAGACCAGACTGGCGCACATAATGAGTGACTTCCTTGGACCATCTGGCGAAAGTGATATCGTTGGCTGATTGAAGAAAACGGTAGATTGTCGGGTGGGGAAGATTGACCGTAAGTTGTGGATGCGCAACAGGGGGCCGTTCATGAAAGGTGGCAAGGAGCCGCTTGTAGCGATCTGCTATTTGACGTTGTTGCTCTTGATGCTGCTCTGCCATTTGCCGTTGATGCTCCGTCATCCATTGAACGAGTTGTTGTTGTTGAGCGGCTGCTTCTTGGCGTTGCTGGTCCAGCAGTTGCATAAGCGTGTGTTGGCCAGGAGGTTCGGCAGTAGTAGGAGCAGAGGGTAGATGAACGGGAAGAGCACCTGGGAGGTTGAGTTGACTGACGGAGAAGTGTACGGACGAGTGAGAAGAAGAACGGGAAGGAGCCGGAGAGGTGTGGTCGGATTTGGGAGACGTCTTGCGGTGAGTGACAGCAGTTTTCTTTGTTTGAGGCATGGTAGGCTTGGTCGGCGTTGTAGTAGGCTTGGTAGGTTGTAGACTGTAGGCTAGGGTGTGCACAACACAACAAAACGATTTTGGTCTCGGCACCAAATGAAGAGGGAAACATGTTTACCAGTGAAATAGACACAACAATGAACAAAGGAATGCAGAGGCTAAATATAAATATCTTTCAGTAGAGATTTTAGTTTTCTTGCTTATGGTGTAAGCAAGCTAGTGTTCATTATGCGTATGTGTTGTTAGATGTCTGCCAACAAGATTTTGTTTAAAGGGCAGCCTTAAACAGATAGATTATTGTTTTCAAAAAAGGATTCAATTCTAAACAAACAAAATATATTGCTGTCAAAATAGTTGCCGCTGCTGATTAGGGTTAATTTGTATTTTCCTTAGTGACTCTACATATTTGTTACTATATAGAGGCATCTCGCTACCCTTACCCTCTTACATGTATGAACTACACCCACAAGAACACAAGGAGCCCAAAGAATACATGGAATCATATTTATCCACTGGTTAGCAATGCTGCACTAGTCAAATCACCACAAGTGATTTCAACTGGTTCATGGTTAGTTTAGCTACTACTACTACTGCTTACATAAAGTGTTGTGCCTAGCTCAAATTTCTTAAACTCGGTAAGTATTCAGTAAGTAAATTCAGATTTTTTGAAATTCGGTAAGTACGAGTAAGTACTGGGTTTTTTCAAAGAAAACCCGGTAAGTACTCAGTAAACAATTCAGTAAACTCGGTAAAACCTTCGACATTCAGAAATATGGTACAATTTATCTGAAAATCTTTCCTGGTATAGCTTTTAGCTTCTAAAAATTTTAATCCTGTTTTGCGCCATTTCACATTATTTATGGTACTAATCAGCATGGTTGAATGCCATAAAAATGCACACAATACATAGTGACCAGAGGCTCTGGTATCTAGCTTTAGATGAAAAGCCTGAAAAAATTGGTAAGTGAAAATCTGTTCTAATTTTCATAGTTTCCTCACAGTTCAGTCCTAATGTTAATCAAAATATAGCTAATAGTAGTAGATATAGTTCCTAATCCTAAATCCGAAATACCGAGTCTTCGCATCTGATTATAGCAATGCTACCGCGCAAGCAAAGTTGGGGTTATGCAAGCCGTGAAAATCGCAAAAAATTTGCAAAAAATTTTGTTGCGAGCAGATAGATAAATGAAAGAAAAACTGTATTATTTTCTACACGAGCTACCTATTGCAGAAGCTTTTACTCAGTAATCAACTCAGTAAATTACAGAGTACTGAGTTCATCGAATTTTTTCTAATTGAGTAACTCAAAATTGAAACTCGGTATTCAGTAAGTAAAATTAAGAAAAATTTTTACCGGTCAGTAAAAGTACTTACTGCAATTCAAAATAACTAAGTACCGAGTAACTTTTACTCAGTAAAATTACTGGGAACAACACTGCTTACATATGTATTTTTAGCTTAAATAGTGAAGGAACTGGCAATGTCAGCCTAGAAGAAAAATTGAATGAAACGAAGGAAAGTTTTCAACAAGAAATCAAGGCACTGCGGAGTGAAATCAGTTGCTTGATTGATATTGGAATTGAAAAGCGGTTGAAAGGCTACTAATTATTTTGTTGCCTTTTATTCATTCATTCATTCATTGAACTATTTCATATTAACTCATATGATATTTCATTTTTATATTCATTAATTCAACTATTTCATTCATTCATTCATTCATTCATTCATTCATTCATTCATTCATTCATTCATTCATTCATTCATTCATTCATTCATTCATTCATTCATTCATTCATTCATTCATTCATTCATTCATTCATTCATTCATTCATTCATTCATTCATTCATTCATTCATTCATTCATTCATATTCTACACACAACCGAGCTAAGCCATGAAGAAAGAAAGAAAGAAAACAAAGACAGTATGCATCATCTGTTGCAATGATTGCTGTGCACGTGCAGCACTGAGTAATAAAATATCATGCAGCAATGTGCTCTTCTGTGTTGCAATCTGACAGAAAACTCAAACAAACAAACAAACAAACAAACAAACAAACAAACAAACAAACAAACAAACAAACAAACAAACAAACAAACAAACAAACAAACAAACAAACAAACAAACAAACAAACAAACAAACAAACAAACAAACAAACAAACAAACAAACAAACAAACAAACAAATGAACGAACAAACAAACAAATGAACGAACAAACAAACAAGAATAATGTAAAATGCCGGCTAAAACCTTTGCATTCCATACTTTGGAACAGTTTCTGATTACTCTGATGATGCTGTTATTTTGATACTGTGGAATACTGTTGTTTGTGTATACACATACACATTTACCATACACAAAAAAAACATTGTTTCTTCAATGTATGTACACGTACACATACACATTGAAAATTCCCATACACATTACCATCAGTGTTGTTCCCAGTAAATTTACTGAGTAAAAGTTACTCGGTACTTAGTTATTTTGAATTAAAGTAAGTACTTTTACTTACCGGTAAAAATTTTTCTTAATTTTACTTACTGAATACCGACTTTCAATTTTGAATTACCTAATTAGAAAAAAAATTCGGTAAACTCAGTACTCGGTAGTTTACTGAGTTGTTTACTGAGTAAAAGCTTCTGTAATAGGTAGCTCGTCGCATGTGCGTAGAAAATAATGCAGTTTTTCTTTCATTTATCTATTTGCTCACAACAAAAACACAATTTTGCAATTTTTTGCGATTTTCACGGCTTGTATAGTCCCAACTTTGTTTGCGCGGTAGAATTGCTATAATCAGACGCGAAGACTATTAGGAGCTATATCTACTACAATTAGAGTGCGAACTGGTATTGGGTATTGGGTATTGGGTATTGGGTGTATTGGGGTGTTTTCCAGGTATTGGGTATTGGGTATTGGGTATTGGGGTTTTTACCCCCCAATACCCAATACTAAATTGGACAATTAAAAATAGAGAAAAATCGATGTTGACCTGAAAAATTGATCTGAAAAAAATCAAAAAAGTTGATCAATGATTCGGTTTAGTAAGCTGTTTTCGCGATAAGGAGCCGTCCATAAACGATGTCGTTCAAAATCCCCATTTTTTCGGAGCCCCCTCCCCCAAAATCGCCTTGCGTCGTTTCTAGGGGACCCCTATCCTAAGACGATGTCGTTTTCGGTTTACCCCTTCCCGATAAAAGCGCAGTACATACAGAACTGTCATGTTTTCTTGTCAGCATACTGCGCAATCAATAGAATGTATCCATACAACCACTCTGGGAAGCTTTTCCGCATTGTAGAAACCTTTGACAGAATGTACTTAAATTGAAATAATACAATCAAAGTTCCCTAAAATTCCGAAAAAAGCGACATCATTCTTTGCTAACCCCTTCCCTTCCTGGTGTGTCGTCTGTCGTCGCATTTCAGCCGACGCCCTCCCCCTCTGGAATGTCATCGTTTATGGACGGCCTAATCAAATAAACGTTAGTAGAATTTCCTAAAGTGTGCGCTTTTCTAAGCGCTCTGTTCTTATGTAAAATAAAAATGGTGACATTTAATGTCACCGTAATGTACTAGTACCGTACCCATGGCTATTGCGGTGGTGCACACAATTTCCGGCCGAGTTAGGAAAATAATCGCCGGAAGAAGAAACACGACTGAATTACAAAATATTAAGTACCAAAACGGTTAATTTCTGCTAATTTTACGGCTAAAACGGCTTCTAAATGCTTTCTGAAAGGCTAACTTTTTCGAAATTTTCTGACCCTGCTTGGACAGCGGCCTAACCAGCCTCTTAAAAACTTTAATTGCAGTGCCAAAAATCTTGTGTACACAACTAGAATGTACCTGTCCACTGAAATGAAATTTTTGTCCCAGCTATGCAAGTATTGGGTATTGGGTATTGGGTATTGGGGTATTGGGGGTCTCAGGTATTGGTATTGGGTATTGGGTATTGGGGTATTGGGTTTTTTAGGTATTGTTCGCACTCTAACTACAATTAGCTATATTTTGATTGACATTTTTTTTTGCATCGGTCTGAACTGTGAGGAAATGACAAAAATTAGAACAAATTTTCACTTGTTCAAATTTTTCCCAGGCTTTTCATCTAAAGCTAGATACCATAGCCTCTGATCGCTATGTATCGTGTCCATATTTAAGGCGTTCCAACTAGGCTATTTAGTACCACAAATAATGTGTAATGGCACAAACCACGATTAAAAATTTTAGTAGCTAAAAGCTATATCAGGAAATTTTTTTAGATAAATTGTAACATATTTCTGAATGTTGTAGGTCTTACCGAGTTTACTGAATTGCTTACCGAGTACTTACCGGGTTTTCTTTGAAAAACCCAGTACTTACTCGTACTTACCGAATTTCAAAAAATCTGGATTTACTTACTGAATACTTACCGAGTTTTAGAAATTTGAGCTAGGCACAACACTGATTACCATACACAAACAGTACTCATAATGTATATTTTTGTGTATGTGTATTTGATCAGCAAATGTCGATGAAATTTCGAACAGAATCGTAAAATTTCGATGTTTTTGCTGCAATAATAATCAATAGGTATCCTCATAAGCCTTCAAACGGCCTAAGTAACTAGACTTCAAAGCTATCCAAGGTTTCCAGCAGCAGACATTGAGAGATTTGATTTTCCTAGCATTTCTGTCTAAAAATCTACCAAAAATATATGCATTTTCAGTTCAGTAGATAGTTTTCAAAAATACTCATTATGAGTACTGTTTGTGTATGGGTATGGGAATTTTCAATGTGTATGTGTACGTGTATACACATTGAAAAAACAATGTGTATTTTTGTGTATGGTAAATGTGTATGTGTATATGTTACCGGCTGCGCCCGAGTAATCGGCCGGAGCCTATCCGCTTTAGGCTCCACGCGAGTTGATTAGATGGACCGCTGCATACAATGTAGGCACGTTAATCTGCTCCTCCACATGCAGTAAATGACATCACTTACGCTTTTTATAACACACATTTGGCAACATTTCAACAACAATACTGTACTTTTTACAGACACACACAGACATTAAAAATTGTTATTTGTTCTTACAGTTGCGAGTAGAGTGACAGTGGCTGTTACAGAGACGACCCGTTTTTCGGCCTTTACACATGTTATTTCGGCAGTTCGTTTTGCAGTCACACTTCACAAACCCCTGACCGGTCCCCACAGAGGCTTTGGTGGAAGCCTCCCTCAAACTAATCTCCTGGTCTTTCGGGACCTCCTCCATTGACAAAAACTTCTTTGTACAGGGTTCATACTCTGATCGGACATACTTCTGTTTCAAAACCCCGTCCTTGGTACCCAGCTCATAAAGTCCTTTTTTACAGACAAAACGACGGCCATAATGTTGGGTAGATCACCACGACCCTGATCTACGTACACCGGGAACTTTGACTACCACGCAGTCGCCGATTTTCCTGGGTTTGAAGCGCTTGGCCGAATAAAACCGGTACACTCCAAGGTTTCCAGATCAGTTATTAGCTGATTATACGCCTCTTCCGTCAGCAAGGGATCGTTGGCATTATGATTCTTCTGCATAAGTTCGGGAAGGTCTCGCACGCAGAAACTCTGCCTTCATTCGAGAACGGGTCAGTTACAAGTTGCTAGCCATCCCATCTCAGACATACACACTCAGACAGACTAAGAGAGGGCAACTCTGACTACTGATATTTTACTAGTGGATTTTTATTTTACTATTTACTAAATTTATACTACAAACTCAGCTCTTCAATTTAATTCTTATTTTTGTTTTACTACCAGGCAGCTCCAATTTTACTAATTTTTGTTTTACTAATAATTTTACTAATTTTACTACTATTTTACTACGATTTTACTAGTCATTAGGGGCAATTTTGAATCAACAATGCCAAGATCTTATGAATAATTACTGTTTGTGTTAAATAGTTGTTAAATTTGATTATGATACTAGGTTTTCCAGAACTTTAGAGACAAAATGTGTCAAGTTCGACTGACAAAAGTGCTCCCACACATCTTTTATTGCAAAATTGAGTAAGAATTTAGCTGGAATACACCGAAAAGTAAAATAGTAGTAAAATTTTCATTTTACTATTGACGGTCTTTGTTAATTAAATTTTATTTTTACTTTACTATTGTCTCTTAATTTTACTTTTTACTATTATTTTACTACTAGTAAAATACCACTAGTATTACTAATTTTTGTTTTACTATACTATAGTAAAATAACAGTAACTCTGACAAACTGATAAAGGGCACAAAAACCCTTTCTGTAATATTAATAAACATCTTTAGCGTTACTCCAATAAAAAATCCACAGGCCCTGTTAAAGACACACAGTGGAAGAGCAGATTAATCTACATTGTATGCAGCGGTCTATCTAATCAACTTGCGCGGAGCCTAAAGTGGTTAGGCTCCGGCCGAGTACTCCAAGTACTCTGGCGCAGTCTGAACTACAGTTGGTAGGTATACCTGAACCTGAACCTGAAACCTGGGTATTAACCTGAAAATTGTGAACCTGAACCTGAACCTGAACCTACTTGAAAATAAATGTACTTACCTGACCTGACTGACACCTACTAGGTCGGTACCTACTTTTCAGGTTTTTCTTGTCTTAAACTTCCCGGTACAAGTAGCACGTACTGTCAACTTTTGAAATTGGTTAGATCACATATTGCTTGACGCTCGACAGTTTTGTCCTTAAAAATGGTGTGCGTAAAGCGACTAATGCACATTATCTCTATCTGCACCTACATTGTACGAGTACTATAACTTAAAAATGAAGGCGATTATAGGGAAAAGCCCCCATCCGGAAATTGCCTTTATGAAAGCTTGTCGTCCTCTATGCCAAGGCAATTCGCTGAATAAAAGAAGAAGAAGCATTACAGTAACTTACAAAATCAGAGCTTAAAGAAACCGATTGCCGGCTCAATCCCACCTGGCAAGCCAAACTGCCATATTAAATTTTACCCTAAAGGATGATCCTAACTCTGAACCTGCACCCAGCTAAGCCTGAACCTAAGCATCAGCTTGAAACTGAGCCCTAAAGTTAGGGCGGTCGGCGGATGGGGGGAATGGTCGCGTACCGACGTGTCCAAATGTGCCCCGAAATTTGCAAACAAAATTTCGGGAAATTTAAACTACGGTCCCAGGGTGGGGTTAGTAAGTAAGTTTACTACGTCCAGTAGGGTTCCGAGTCCACAAACCGTTGTTTCCGTACCAGGCTGGGGGTCCGAATTCAGTGGGGGTCCGGGGGTCCGAATCCATATTACCGTAAATTTCGATTGCTTTGAACATGGATCGTTTTCTTAAGAAAAGGAACAGCAGCGCTATTGATTTAGCTCATAGCCGAAAATTTGAGTCTATATTTGAAAGTACCTGAACCTGAACCTGACACCTGGGCACTTTTGAAAAATGTACCTGAACCTGAACCTGAAATTGGATTTTAGAGATACCTGAACCTGGACTTACCTGAAATTTGGTGGTACCTACCAACTGTAGTCTGAACTCGGGCGGAGCCGTTAACATATACACAAATAACAGTACTGTATAATAAACCTATCATCTATCATATTCAACTAAAACAGAGCAACCAGGTAGCTTCAATCAAAATCTAAAAACATAAGCGCCACAGTCATGGTCTACCAATCTTTGTATTAGTTCTTACAGTAGATTTTGTTTCAGTTATTTTTTTGTAAAAAGACTATTTAAGCAAAGTCATTACATTTGTCATGCAATGTTCCAGAGAACTGTTCAGTAAAACGCCATGATCAATTGGTTTACTAAAATCGAACAAAGCTTATCTCCTAGCCACAGACTATTCGGTGCGGCTTTCAGTAAGGCATGATATTATTCAATTTGTTTGCTCTTCTAATTCTAATGAACAATAAACAATGAGGGGCCGGAGCTCATGGTTACGCAAGAATAATCTGTATGCCACTACACCTGTATCAGGATTTGCCTTCATACAAAATGCAAAGACTTGGAAAGAGGTGATATTTTGGTACACTGTTATCATCTGCTTTGCCAGTTATACTGCATATAACCTGTGGAACACAGTTAGCGAATATAATGATGGTCGAACCGTTACACAGGTGGAAGTTGTGTCAAAAAGATTAGAATCATTTGGTGATGTAGCCATCAAAGTAACGATGGACCCAGATTTAATTTACAGTGGAAAACTACTTCCTATGGTAGAAATTGGCAGAAACGTCCTTCCAGTCTGGTATCAAGACGTCAGAATAGGAACTAACATAAACTTTTACGAAAGCTTTACATTCTTCTACTTTTGTGAAGCTGAGTATCTTGACAAGATAAAAAATGTTGAAACAGCATCAGGACCACCACTATTTACTACAGGATCACCACTATTTAGTACAAGATCACCACTATTTAGTACAGGATCACCACTACTTACTACAGGATCACCACTGTTTAGTACAGGATCACCACCATTTAGTACAGGATCACCACCATTTAGTACTACTGACGCCTTCTTTGATCATAATCGTCTGACAACCTACTCTTCTGACATGCGGATCAACGCTATGTACCTCTATTTTCAAAGCACTTTTCCAGGTTTATGGTCATATCTAACGCATTTATGCCCAACGCAGAATTATAGTTGTACGTCTTATTTTTGGAAAAATTTCAGATTGTTTTATGATAGTAGCTTAGTTGATTGCTTAAAATCAGGACTGCTACTAAATCATAACCAACCACTCATGCAACAACTATTAGCTTCAGCGTATAAGCTGTACAAAGAGTCTGCAAACTTATCCACTTCTCAGGATGAATTATTAAGGAAATTAAACTACAACGTTCCCAATTATGAAGAATTTTTTCGAGTTGTTCTAGAGCAGCTAAAACTGACTCAAGCAGCTGCAATTGAGAAAAGTAAGCAGCAATTATGCAATCCTGATTTGGTTTGGTTAACTCAACAGAAACAGCTGTCGGACAAATATTGTAACTTGACAGCACAGGTTGGAATAACTTGGATAGCTAACGCTTCCATTGAAACAAACCTTTATACCAAGGAAATCATAGACAAAGTAACTGAAAAACTAGCTGCACTCTTCAACCTAAACATGGCAGCAACGACAGCAAAATTAGCATTAATTGGACAACATTATAATGAAAATCAGACTAATAATGACACTGTTAAGCCCGTTAATCTGACACTGGCATATATTGAAGAAGTCTGTGATGGTCAACATTTTCAATACCAGTTCACATTTTCTGCAAATGTTGAAAAGCTGGATAACGTGTCCGGTATGCCAATGCCATATTTGGAGCTTACGGCATGTCCGACCTTTGTCCTTGGTGATGCAAGCAAACCCTTCTCAATTAGTATAAGTGCATTTGAAAATGAAATTGATTTATCAAAAAACAGTCTCACTGCTGCGGAGATGCAAATCACAGCTATGTATGCTTCTCATGTTGATGGGCAAAACAGGTAATCAACCCTTAATTATTTAGAGGTTTCACCATCAGATAAACAGGATGTCCCACATTTGATTATTGGTGGTAACGTGGGCACATATATGCCTACTTCGTTTGTATATGTACATTGAAGGAGATATTGTAAATACACTAACAAAACAATGACCAAAGGTTAGAGACTAGTGGGTGTTATATACAAATCTTTCATCACACCCCCTTAGACGAGTGTCAACCAGGCCACCACTGTGCCTGACAATCGTCTGTGACTCCGAGTGATGACTGCCTGGTGTCGGCTGATTCTGCACCTCCGAACATCCTCTTTACGTTGACGCCATGATGACTTCGTCTCTCGCGGGCGACGTTCCTTCCTTGCTGTGCCTTTGCCTTGATCTGACATCCTGTCATTGGTGACACATGCTTCCGACTGTTGGTGAACGAATGCAAATGCATGAACACTCTTCTCCTCCCTCTTCTTCTCTTTCTTCCCTTCCGTTGTCTTCTTCTCTTTCTTCTCCTTCGTCTCTTGAGCTTCCTCTTCTTTCCCATCATTCTCCCTCTCTCTCTTATCATCCTCCTCCTCCTTATCACCTTTCCTCTGTCACCATTACTCGATGTCATGTCAGCTGGCTCCATGTCTTCCTGAACGGTTGTCTTCTCTTCTGTCGAACATGAATAGAGATTGTGGGTTGTCAACTTCATCACTGGGGCTTATGCTTAGGTTTATTCTTAGGCTTAGGCTTAGGCATAGGCTTAGTGTTTAGCTTAGGCTTAGTACTTAAGCTTAGGCAGCAGTGGAAAATGCTTACCATTATAATGCAATGATTGGGGGAATTGTTGGTGGAGCAATTGATGGGGGGCGCAATTGTTGTGGGGGCAATTGTCTAGGGGGTAATTGTTGTGCAGCCTTAAAATACGCTTTTAAAAGTATTTCATTGCCAAAATACATTTGTACGTTGACCACCTATTTTAACTTTGAAAGCAAATACATCTGGAACTAAGCTGAGTGTTGTAATAATAGTTTCATCAATCTTTCAGGAATTTATTCATCTTTAATCCAAAGGGATTCATTTCATGCAAATCCGTTGTCATATGCAGTTCTCACTGTAGTACATAATCTGCGGGTTGTTTTTGACACACCATGTACATCATTGTGTTAGGAGAGAATTTGTACATGCATCAACAAATCAGTTGAACTTTTCGAAGATCGTAAAAAGCTATTTTGGCCAGCAAAAACATTCATTTGCATCTTTCCTGTTTCAGCTGTACTCTCAAAATCCCATTTCAAAGGTGTATTGAACAATGCGAATATGAAGTTTATGAAAAGCATAATTGTGGTTGTCAACCATGGTCATTCTATGCATGGAACCAATCAATTGGATACCGACCACTCTGTGACCCAATTAAATGCAAAGCACATCTCAACATATCGTTTTGCAAAACAGAATGTGAGCGCAAAGTTTGTGTACATCAACTAGTGACCTCAAGTGTCACACACACGAAAAGTCCCTATGTGAACACGAAAACAAACACATGTTATGCAGTAATGCTTTCGAAAAAACAGGTATGACATGATATTAAATGCATAAAGAGGAACAAACGTTCACATTGTACACTTCAGACCAGATTTCCAATTTTCCATGTTCATCCTGCACAAACATGGGAGGGCTTGTTGGCGAATCTTGGTGGCCAGCTTGATCTATGGATCTCAATAAGTGTCATTGGTATACTTCACGGTTTCATACATCTGATCAAACTATTGATCCACAGCATACATGTAACAGGGCTCCATCCTTGTTTAGGGTGTATGCATAAGCAAGCTGTCACTGCAAAAATTCTCTGACAAATCTACCAATGAAAAACGTTAGTATGACTGTTTCAGATTCAGCCTAGTGCCTTTGATTTTATCAATGAAACCTCAAATTGATTTGGGGTTAAGTAGAGATTTGTGTCTTGTTCAATATGGCGTAAGCAAACTTCTGTTCATTATGCATATGCGTTGTTAGATACCTGCGAACAAGATTTGTTTAGAGGCAACCAACAGATAGATTATTCGAAAGGATTCAAAAGAAACAAAAAAATTGCTGTTAAAATAGTTGTGCCTGCTGAATAGGGTTAATTTGTATTTCACTATTTGTTACTATATTACCCTCTTACATGTATGAACTACACCCACAAGAACACAAAGAGCCCAAAGAATACATGGAATCAGATTTATCCACTGGTCAGCAATGCCGCACCAGTTGCACCACCACAAGTGGTTTCAAGTGGTTCATGGTTAGTTTAGCACTACTACTACTTTCATTTTTGTTGTGGAATTTTTAGTTTAAACAGTGAAGGAGCTAGCAATGACAGCCTAGAAGAAAAATTGAAAGAAGCAAAGGAAAGTCTTCAACAAGAAATCAAGGCGCTGCGCAGTGAAATGTATTGCTTGATTGATATTGGATTTGAAAAGCAGTTGAAAGGCAACTAATTACTTCGTTGTTGCTTTTCATTCATTCATTCATTCATTATTTAACATACTAATTTTCATTAATTATTTAACATACCAATTAATTAATTAAATAATTCATTCATTCATTCATTCATTCATTCATTCATTCATTCATTCATTCATTCATTCATTCATTCATTCATTCATTCATTCATATTCTGCACACACAACCAAGCTAAGCCATAAAGAAAGAAAGAAAGAAAACAAGGGCAGTATGCATCATCTGTTGCAATAATTCCTGTGAAACAAACAAACAAACAAACAAACAAACAAACAAACAAACAAACAAACAAACAAACAAACAAACAAACAAACAAACAAACAAACAAACAAACAAACAAACAAACAAACAAACAAACAAACAAACAAACAAACAAGAATAATGTAAAATGGAGGCTAAAACCTTTGGTTTGCATACTTTGGAACAGTTTCTGATTGCTCTGATGACGCTGTTATTTTGATGCTGTGGAATAGACGCAAAAATTACGAAAAATGTACCCGGGTACTATATATGGCACTTAGGGTTTTGCGAAAATAAAATTGAATCCATTTATAGTACCCGGGTACTATATATGGCACCTACGAAATCTACTCTATAAGAAACTAACAATAGTATGTATGTGAAGTTCTTTGCTCAAATTTCCGATTTGAAGTAAAAAATAGGTTATGTACATACTACAGAACCTCTACGATTGCATTATCTACTGTTTTTCTTCATACAAACAAGGTTTACCACCAAAATACTGTATTTTTTGCACGTTTTGTATTTATAACAGCTCATTTCAGAATAAAAATCTGTCTCCATTTATAGTACCCCGGGTACAATAAATGGCACTAAGTGCCGTTTATAGTACCCCGGGTACTATAAATAGGGGGGTACTATAAACAGCACTATACGGTAGTAAATCGACCAGTAATTGAAAATCACCAATAATGCGTGAGAGCAAGGTGCAATTCAGTTACTACATTGTATCACATTTCTGATTACCTTTTGGACTATGACAGACTGATTTAATTTTTGCAGAAAAGTAATACCAAATGTATTCTGAACACTGCTTAGTAATAAACTGAATTGGCAAAAAGAACATTAAGTCCAGGCTGGAGTCTGGCTTGAGACTTGCAGATTTAAACCCATGTCGCTTGCAGAATAGGATCAACCTGTGGTCTGTACGTAAATATTGTAGACTGTACAAGTAAGTCAACTTCAGAAACAAAAGAAGTGTTTTTGAAAATCCTGTCCTGGTTACACCTACGTAGTTCATAGTGACTACTAACTACAAACTAAAAGACTACTAAATACCTAACTTTTGGGAAAAATGAGACTACAAGTTAACTTCATCTACAAACTAAATCCGCTGACTACAAATTGACCACTAACTACATATTTTTTCGTACCGAGTTTGTAGTCTCAAATCGTGAAATCTGCATGGTTGTTTACAGTTATTTTATAACAGTTTAAGTGAAAATTTTACAAAAATCGCGGAAATTTTCCATTAATCACAAATATTGCTTGGCATCTTTGTTCATTGATCATAAAATTTAGTTTAGTAGTTGTACTGCAGGCATGGATATTTTTCCGAAAAAACCCCGGTCTGTCTTTTTCCAGTTATTTTCCGGTTTTTTTTCTGTTTTTTCCTAAATCGCGGAAAAAACTCCAGCCCAGGTTCTGGGTATCCTAGCCCGGTTTTATGATTCCAAACGCTTTCTAGCGCCTTCCTGAGTCTTTTCAGAACAGAAATACCCATCTTACATAGATATAAATCACGAAACAGGTATGAAACAGTCCCTGACAGGCTCCATCAATAAACGCTATATGCAAATTTTCTTACAGTTTGCCTTTTTGTTTTAGATTGCCAAATTTGGCGTTTTCTGTTGTTTTTCTAACAGTTTTGAGCCAGTCTAGCCTATTATACATCTCAAAAGTCCATTTTTTAACTGAAAAATGATATAAATTAGCTATTTTAGCTTGAGTTTTTTTCCGCGATTTATGATTTTTTCCGACCTTTCTAAAGGTCCGGTTTTTTCCGGAAAAAAACCGAAAATAACACCGGAAAAAACACACCTAACATCCCTGTTGTACTGTAATTAATAATAGGCGCATACATAAATGACAACTATTGGATCATTCAATGATTAAGGCTAGATTGTCCACCAACATACTTGTAACAGAGGGCGGTCTGCCCCACACGAAAGAGCCAGGCCGTTCAATCGGGGACCCTCAAGACAATTTTTCGGCCCCCTTCTGATCTTTCTGGCAAGTAATTTTTGAGCAAATATTTTCGATTTTTTAGAATTTCAAACAGGTAAACGTAACCTGTAAAATGTAAAAACATATGCATTTCAGCTGCATTTGAGCCAAATTAGCGATTTTTTGTTATTTTTACGATTTTGGGTGTGGTTTACTACCCAAAACCGCCTCCCCATAAAAACCGATGTCATCATTTTTGCACAGCCCGAAGGACTACAAATTGACTACTACTGACCACTAACTACAAACTCGGATCCTTGGCTGAATTGACTACTAACCACTAACTACAAACTAAAATTTGGTTGGGAACTAAAGTCTGTTCAAAAATCTTTGGCGCTGGGTAAATCCGGCAGTGTCTCGAATTTATGCATGGTGTAAACCCCATACATGTATATATGGATCTGTTCCTCTCATCAACGAGACTACTACACTGTTCTCGAAATTTGCATATTGTAATTTGCTTACAAGAAAGGGGCCTGCCAAATAAATCGACTTTTTTGGCAAGGAGCCAATTTTTGTGTCGATACCAGATTCTGATTCCCCAGCCTTCAGGCATCTCAAAAATACTACATATATGCGTCTACAATCAACGCTACCAGAGTTACAGTCGATTTTCTAATGCTGACAAGCCGTAAAAATTTTGCTCTCCCATAGTTAAGCACAAAAATTCATTCAAGATCGAACACATGGGGTTTTTTCCTCCAACCAATTTCAGCTTCACGGTTCTATATTATTTCGGACATGCTGAATCCAGCAATGACACTGGTTTTGCTCTACGACTTTGATTTTTGCTAGAAATTTGATCTCGAAGTTAGGGTGTCAACCTGAATTTCAGAAAGTGTAGTTGTGTTGTCGGCATTAGAAAATCGACTGTAACTTTGGTACGGTTGATCGTAGACCCGTATATGGTAGTATTTCCGAGATGCTTGAAGATAGGGGAATGCTAATCTGGTATCGCATAATTTTTACGGCTTGTCAGCATTAGAAAATCGACTGTAACTCTGGTAGCGTTGATTGTACAGTAGACCCATATATGTAGTATTTTTGAGATGCCTGAAGGCTGGGGAATCAGAATCTGGTATCGACACAAAAATTAGCGCTTCACCAAAAAAGTCGATTTATTTGACAGGCCCCTTTCTTGTAAGCAAATTACAATATGCACATTTCGAGAACAGTATAGTAGTCTCGTTGATGAGAGGAACAGATCCATATATACATGTATGGGGTTTTGACCAGGGCCATGCAAGATATGTTGGGCTATGCCTTTCTGAAATTCAGGTGTACACCCTAACTTCGAGGACAAATTTCTAGCAAAAATCAAAGTTGTAGAGCAAAACCAGTGTGACCACTGGATTCAGCATGTCCGAAATAATATAGAACCGTGAAGCTGAAATTGGTTGGAAGAAAAAAACCCACATGTGTTCGATCTTGAATGAATTACTGTGCTTAACTATGGGAGAGCAAAATTTTGACCGCTTCTCGGCGTTAGAAAATCGAGTGTAGCTTTGGTAGGGTTGATCGTAGACCCATATATGGTAGTATTTTCGAGATGCCTGAAGGTTGGGGAATGTGAATCTGGCATCGGCACAAAAATTGGCGCGTTGCCAAAAAAGTCGATTTTTTTGTCAGGCCTCTTGCTTCTAACTAAAGTTCAATATGCAAATTTCGGGAACAGTATAGTAGTCTCGTTGATGAGAGGAAGAGATCCATATATACATGTATGGGGTTCACACCACGCATAAATTTGGGACACTGCCGGATGTACCCAGCGCCAAAGATTTTTGAACAGACTTTAGGTCTAGTCCTGGTGCATTTTCTATTTTAGAATTTCCCCATACAACTTGCTAACAGGATTCAAAGAATCATGTCGATTGCCAATTACATGCTAGCGCTGGTTCTGCTGCAATGTGCAATCGGACTCAATGCTCAAGAGTACCCGGACTCAGAGGTGTATCCAGAAAGTGAACCGGAACCAACACCGGAACGGAAAATATTCACTCTACATCCAGCTTTAGCTTACACAACTCGTTCCCCTCGTAGGCTGCTTCTTTAGCAATGACTCAATATTACCTACTTTTTTCCCCATATTTTGAGATTTAGCATTTGTCCTTCATTTGAAAAATTTAAAAACTAGAATCTCTCTTGAATGCAGGCGCACCTAAGTTCTAATTGAGTATACAGTGTGTAATTTGAGGTTGTGGCAAGTTCACCTGTCAGCAAAAGTGTCCTGGGTGTGAGAACTGCTACATCGACTACAAGTGCCGCTTTTACTGCATGGGCTGCACGCACAACCCTCCTATCGTAATTCCTGTACCCCAATTACAGCGTTCACCAGCTAGCAAGCAGTAAGACAGACAGAGGTGATGAACAATACCCTACAGCATTCCTTGTTCATGTGTGTGTCTGTGATAAAACTTGCATATCTGACAGCTGGGATGTAAATGCACACACAACAGTGAACCCTCGCCTCCTAAAAACAGAGACCAGAAAGTGAATTGTTGGTTAGTGTAGCTGAAATAATTTTGGACAAGTGAGTTGTAAGTTGCAGTGTTTTCTTAACCTTAGTGATGCAACCATGATTTCCTGAAAAACCGGCAATTCTGGAATTTTCGCTCCTTGGTTTCCAACCCCAGTTCACCCAGTCTGGACTGGAAGTAGCTGGGAGAGTGCAATGAACGAATGAACGAACGAACGAATGAATGAACGAACGAACAGACAGACGAACGAACGAACGAATGAACGAACGAACAAACAAACAAACAAACAAACAAACAAACAAACGAACGAACGAACGAACGAACAAACAAACAAACGAACGAACGAACGAACGAACGAACGAACAAATGAACGAACGAACGAACGAACAAATGAACGTGGGAGTGAACAAACAAACAAACAAACAAACGAACGAACGAATGAACGAACGAACGAACAAACAAACAAACGAACGAACGAACGAACGAATGAACGAACGAACGAACAAATGAACGTGTGAGTGAACAAACAAACAAATGAAAGAACAAACAAACAAATGAATGAACAATCAAATGAATTGACTGTCGAAAAGGTCAGGCGGGGAAGACCCCTTTGGCTCCCTGTTACATATGTTGGAAAGAGCGCTTTTTGCTAGCTGTGTGGATGTCCCGCAAAAGCCGAAAACAGTGTTGAACTGAATTGCTAAAAGAGCATTAAGTCCAAGCAGGTGTACACGGCAGGCGGGCTATTTCCATAAACTGCCAAATAGTATTGCTCTCCAAACACTACCACTTCTGAACACAGTACATACAAACGAGCTAACGTTTCTGAAGGTCTGTCGTTTCAGCTAATGCACTGTCAGTACCATGATATCATTGATGGTAGATTGCGGGATAGGAATACCCCTAGTGTTAGGCCCCCCATATGTCCATCACGCAAACCATATGGAAGTCATGGAACTTAATGGTTAGCAAGCGGTAGAGAATCTCCTAGATTCTTTCATGAATCTCGGCAGAACCCTGAGCTCACAAGTTCTAATATCCTCAGGTGGCATAGTGTCACCCCTAAGGTACACCTTCGAATTGCAACTACAGCAAAGCATTGTCCTTATAAAGTGAAAGGCGATTTCTTCTTCTTCCACACAAAGTGCACTGAGAGAGTCCGCGCCACTCTAATAGTCCTCATTTGGAAAATGAAAGTGAAATAAAAGTGATTGGCAAGTCACATTTCAATCACGCTTTCTTTTCAATTCGGTCTGTGCACTGAGGAAATTACTGAGGAAATGTCGACTTTATTTCTTCACTCGCTGCCGAAAAAACTGCTTAGTCCTTCCTTTCTTTTCTCTTTGCTTGCTGCCCTGTTAGCTAAGATAGAATTCGGTACGTTTCTTTTGAATTTCTTTACTTACCTCCCAAATTTTCCTTTCCGTTTGGTTGCTGCTCTGTTAGCTAAGAAAAAATAGGTGTATTTCTTTTGATTTTCTTCACTTACCTAACTAACAATTTATTCATTAAAACAACTACTTCAACTGCTAAGAGACGTGACTAGTGATGCAACCGGGAGCGGAATACCGGGATTCGGGAAAACCGGGATTACCGTGAAATGAGAATACCCGGAAAAACCGGGAATACCGGGGAAATCGATCAAAACGCATGCAGCATGATATAACATAAATGTTTTCAACATCAGGCTTAGCTGTTGATACCATTTCTAGTTGGTCTTCTCAAGAATTTTCTCTCATAACGAGCTAAACTCGTTATGCTGTGAGATCAGATTTATGTTGAATGATTTAGTGAGTTGGTTTGGCAGGCACCGGGCAGCTCGATGTCAATTGGACCAAAAGTGTTTCGTAAGAATAGCCAATCAATGAATGGCTTTGCTCAATTGCAGGTCTTTATAAGGTTGGAAACTTAGAAACATAAAGTTTACGGCCTAAACCAATATAAAGACATTTGGAACAAAAGGAAAAGCTGCAAAACATAGCTGTTCGCTTAAATTGAGCTATTAGCAGTCATTTGAAAACTTATTCTTTAAGTTTTGCGTGCCGCTGGTCAGGGTTGTATATTTTTCCGAAAAAAACCTCGGCCTGTTTTTTTCCAGTTTTTTTCCGGTTTTTTTCCGGTTTTTTTCCTAAATCGCGGAAAAAAACTCCAGCCCAAGTTCTGAGTATCCTAGGCTGGTTTTATGATTCCTAACGCTTTCTAGCGCCTTCCTCAGTCTTGTTAGACCAGAAATACACGTGTTACATTGATATAAATCACGAAACAGGCATGAAACAGTGCCTGACAGGTTCCATAAATAACGCTATATGCAAATTTTCTTACAGCAGTTTGCATTTTTGTTTTTTCATGCCAAATTTGGTCTTTTTTGTTGTTTTTCTAGCAGTTTTGAGTCAGTATGGCCTATTATACATAGCAAAAGTCCATTTTTTAAACGAAAAATGACGTAAATTAGCTATTTTTAGCTTGAGTTTTTTTCCGCGATTTATGTTTTTTTCCTACCCTTAGGAAAAAAACCGGTTTTTTTCCGGAAAAAACAGTTTTTTTTCCGGTGTTTTTTTCCCACCTCACATCCCTGCCGCTGGTATCGTTAAAAACCGTTGGTTATACAACAGATGTCACTGAAATACATAGTATCTGCAAAAAACTGTCAATACTGCTGCAAAATATATTTCCCGGTATTTCCCGGTATTTGAGAATGTGAGCCGGGATTAGAAACCGGGAGTGAAAATACCGGGAATTCCCGGTTCTTCGGAAAATATCGGGATCCCGGTTGCATCACTAGACGTGACGGCAGTTTTTCGAATTTCGGTTGGCGCGGCTGTGAATAACTTCATCGCCAGGGTCTGCATAGGGCGAAGGGTAGACTCGATTGTCCCAGAGACTGACTCTTAATAATTTTGCTTTCAGAAATTCTGATCAGGCGTGAAAGCAACATGTCACTTGTCAAATACCTAATCGCGCTAACTATACTTTGTGCTCATATAAGGGCAGACTTTTATGAGTACCCGGAATATGAATCAGAAAGTGAACCAGAACCGACAGATTACCCGGACAGTGAATCAGAACCGACAGATTACCCGGATAGTGAATCTGAACCGACAGATTACCCAGAAAGTGAACCGGAACCAACACCTGAGCCTGAAAGCGAACCGGCGCCAACAGCTAAATGGACGAAACTCGTGCCTGCAATCTATTACACAACAGCACCGCACTTTCGTAAGGCTTTTGTATATACAGGGTGTGCCAAAAAAACAACCCAGCAGATTTTTTGCTGTAGCAACCGCAAATCGCAACCGATTTGAATGAATCATTTTTTAAATGAAAGATAAATAAATTCTTGAAAGACTGACGTAACGTTTCTTAAGATAGCCTGCTTAGTTCCTGAGATATTTGCCCTCAAAGTCAAAACAGAGATTTTGGCAGTGAACAAGAGTGATAAACTAAACCCAGCAGATTTTTTACTTTTGCAACCATGAATCTTAACCGATTTGAATCAACCCTTTTGTGAATGAAAGATTGATAAATTCTTCAAAGATTGGTGCAATTTTTATTGAGATTCACTACTTAGTTCTTGAGATATTTGCCCTCAAACTCGAAACAGATTTTGGCAAAGAACAAGAGCGATTCCGTTGCACTTCATAATAAAGCTGATTCCTACTGCTGAGGACTAATGACACTTTACTGTTGAAGTGAACCGAGTTTGTGTGTCACCAGTAAAGCCTCCAATAGCCCTCAGCGGTAGCAGGAATCCGTTTAATTACGAAGTGCAGCGGAATAATAAAAAGTCCCTCTTGTTCACTGCCAAAATCACTGTTTTGATTTTGAGAGTGAATATCTCAGGAAGTAAGCAGAGTACATTAGTAAACGTTACATCAATCTTTCAAGAATTTATTTATCTTTCATTTAAAAAATGATTCATTCAAATCGGTTGAGATTTGCGGTCGCTACAGCGAAAAATCTGCTGGGTTGTTTTTTTTGGCGCACTCTGAATTACAACCGTGTCCCCTTACAGAAAGGTCGGCAGGCTATTTCTTTCTACACCGGTATGAATTCACAATGAAAAACTTCTGTTATAACGGGCAAATGCTTATTGAGAAACTACCTTCTAAATTGTCTGAAATGCTTTCGGCACTATCTAAAGTTCTTTCGGAAATGTACCTCTAGGGCCCATGCAAAAAGGACGTGATCGATTTTTGGCCATTTTTCGACTAGTCCCCCATTTCCGATCCGATCCGATTTGCGGACGGCTTAGGGCCTATGATCAGACTCGTGGTCCATTTCGCTGCCCCGTGATTCGTCATCTCGGACATTGCCCTTCTTTCACTGCCAGCCACTCCTAGCCATGCTGCTGGGTGCCGGTCACAGGAGGGTGGCCGGCGTGTTGATGCCATGATTCTGACAGCTCCTGACGGCCGCGGGTTCTCCATAAATATGCCAGAGGGCTCCCGGCATAGTTGGTTTCTCAGACAGCTTCTGACTGTGGCGTATCCAGGATTTTGGAAAGGGGGGTGTAAAATTTTGAAAGTGCCTGGTGGGGGGCCCAACCAGGGTAAGAAAATTTAGCAAAATTAGCCTTCAAAAACGCGTTTAAAACGCATTCCGAGCTTAAAATTAACAGAAATTACAAGTTTTAGTAGTTTATAATGGCCTGGTTGTGTTTCTGCCCGACCAGGGCAGAGAAAATTTTGAAAATTTGGCCTTCAAAAACGCATTTAGAAGGCATTCTGACCACAAAATAGACAGTTTTAGTACATAATTCATTAGTTTCTTATATTTTTGACATACTTTTTCTTCCTACCTCCACCCCAAAGGGGGGTGTACACACCCTACACCCCCTGGATACGCCACTGGCTTCTGACATCGTAGATCTTCTTCTCTAACGTTGCATGCTTTGTGGAGCGGCTTCGGTGCAACGGCAAATTAGTGTTGTTACAATACCAAAATTTCCGTTTGACTATGACTATGACTACCACTCGTTTGAGTACAATACCAAGGTAGTCAAATTTGACTATATTGTAGTCAAACCGTTTGACTACCATGGCCACAGGTTTGACTACTTTGACTACTTTTTGAGACATGGCAAAGTTGACGTTTTCAGCGAATTATAAGCTTCAGTCACCAAGTGTCAGTCAAAAATGACTTTAACTGAGCGCACAAAGTGTTTACTGTGAAATAAACAGTATAGTTAACTGATAAAAATTAACCCAGAATTGTTTAATTTTCAAAAATTTCAATGTAAAAAGCATCTTTCGGAAAGATAGCGCAAAAATAGGCAAATACCCGGTTTAGTTTGGTGTTAAATCAAAGTAGTTTTTGATTTTTCTCTTGTTCTTCTTTGCTCCATAAAAGAGGTATTGTACTGTATGTCATAATTTTCACCCTGACCAAACTGTTTAATTTGCCTAGCATCAAGCAGAAATTTGCTGACTGACAACCCATACATATAACAGGTCAAACCGCCGAAGGGGGATGGGATGGGGGGTTGGTGGGTCTGGTGCCGGCGGGGGATGTTTGGCTAAAAAGCGCCAAAAATCGCTAATTTGGACTGAGATACAGCTAAAAAATCCTGTTTTGCAGGCGATTTTACCATTTTTTGTGCCTGAAATCGTAAAAAATCGCTAAAATTTGCTGAAAAAATTATCTGCCAGCAAAATCGGAGGGGGCTCGGGAAAATCGTCTCGGTAGGGGGTCCCCATCCGAGGGGTCTGGCCTAACTCGGATGGGGGCAGACCCTCTGTTACATGTATGCTGACACTTGTTATCAGTTCACAGTTTTAGAGAAAAGGGTTGTTTGTCTTCTAAAGAGCTAAAAATGAAACGAATTTATAAAATATTTAGTTGCGAACCGTAAAAATGTGGAAAATATGCTTGAAAAGCCGCTGCTTAAAAAGAAAACATAGTCATAGTCAAACGGTTTGACTACCTCGTCTTCGTTTGACTACGTATTTATGGTAATAGTAATTTATGGTATAGTCAAACTTTGACTTTGACTACCTGTCTGTTTGACTGCGATATCACGAAAAATATTAACTATGACTTTGACTTTGACTATAGTCATAACAACACTACGGCAAATCCAGTCGGTTCCCGTTTTACCTACTCGCTGTCACCAGTTTTCCGTGGCCTGGGTGGAGCTTTGCGCCGACTACCAACTCTTTGCGGCAAGAAACTTGCCGCGCCGAGAGGATGAGCGCACGACATCACGAACAGTGGCTATGCGGCCTAAACCACTACACCAACTGTGCCGGCCCCCCATTGCCATCGGTTGTTATATTTTTCCAAACTCCTCCACTAAGCACCCTGCAAAAAACTGCCTGCATTCAAATGAGCAAGATTTCGGACATTTTTTGGACTCTTCTGGTTATTTTACCGTATTTAAAAACAGAATTTATTTTTGCAAGATTTTTCCGTTTTTTTAGGAAAATCAAAGGAAAAATTAGAAACTCCATAAATACAGGGTCCCTCAAAAAACAACCCCTCAGATTTTTCGCTGAAATTGTAAAAAAATCGCAAAATTTACTCAAAAAATTACTTGCCAGAAAAATCTGAGGGGGGTCGGGAAAATCGTCTCGGGGGGGCTGACCTAAGTTGGGTGGGGGGCAGACCCCGCAGACCCCCTGCTACATGTATTGTGGACACACTCCCCTTCCCCTACGATACAAAAGTGACATCATCATTGGCCGAACCCCTTCCCCTCGTTGTCATCGGTTGTCATCATTTGGCGAACCCCACCTCCCACTAACCGATGACGTCATTTTTGCACATCCACTGGAATGTAGTCGTCGGTTTAAAAAGGGATTTGAATGAGTGCAATGGGTTCTAAACAAGAATAACAGCATCTTAAATTAAGGTTGTGGCAAGTTCACCTGTCAGCAAAAGTGTCCGGGCTGTGAGAACTGCTACATAGACTACAAGTGCCGCTTTTACTGCATGGGCTGCACGCACAACCCTCCCAACCCTCCTTTGCTGTCGAAAAAACGTACTAAACCGCTTGCGATCTGGTAAACAAACACAACATGCTTAGTTGTATGTGTGCCTATTGTCTGCGATAAAGCTTACATCATTGTAAATATTGAAAGAATGTGTTCGTTCTGTCATCTGTGTGGTTAGTTTGTGTGAGTGTGTTGAGTAGTCGCATTTACTAATTTAGTTCATAAACTTCTACGCATGTATAAGGAAAGAAGTGCTAAAAGTCACCAAAATGTCATGATTTTCACTACAGTTGGTGAACCTGAACCTGAACCTGAACCAACTTGAAAATAAAAGTACTTAACTGACACCTACTAGGTCGGTACCTACTTTTCAGGTTTTTCTTGTCTTAAACTTCCCGTTCGGTTTGGCCTTTCCAGCAGGGGTGGTAACCCCCCAAACCCCCCCTAGTACATGTATGACATATACTGTAGATAGTGTAGATGTATTAGTTTTACACATCGTAGGCCGCGAAATATTTTGATGATGATGCAACATATGTGTGACACTGGCATCACAAAGGCCGCAAGGGTGTGTAGTGTACTGTGTTTGCGTGGGCTGCACCATTTGTGACAGACAGATAGACAGTGCTGGTCGGAAAGAGTTAATGGGAAGCAGTTCTGTTGTCTGCGTGGGATGTACCGCAAAGGAAAACCTGAATTGCAAAAGAGAGAATTAAGTCTGAGCAGGTGCAGGTCAGATTTAGCGATTTGCAAAACATTATTATTGCTTCACAAGTGACTGTAGTACTGCCGGTTAAATAACACAACCAGCGTTGTGCCTAGCTCAAATTTCTAAAAGTCAGTAAATAGTGTAAGTAAACTTACATTTCTGGAAACTCAGCAACTTACATACATACAAGCAGGGATGCCTACCAAATTCAATTTGTGAATTTGATATGGTATGCTACAGTATACACCTGCTCGTTTTGAATTTGATATGGTACAGTACAGTATGGTATTGATTTTAGTAATAAAGCGTATTCTACTTACGCATGTAATCTCTGAAAAGAGCGTTCTTTGAATTCAAATCCATTTCAAATTAACAGAACATGAGCTACCGTATGAAACACGCTTGGTGCCGGTCTTCGTGAAATTAAGAATAGCCGCGCTATTTTCCGCCATTGTTTTTTTCGGAGTAAAAAATTAAATGACGAAGATAGCGAACAAAAAATAATGCAAAGGAACAAGCAGGATACGTATTTTAGAAAGGCCACATATTACCTTAGGAATCGAATGAAGCCTAGCTGCTCCTATTACCTAACCACTCCTTTCTCCCTCCTACTCTGCACTGCTGCCGCCGACCGTAGTGAAGAAACTAATAAAAATAATAAAAAGAAGAGCGGTTAGCCAGCTTGGCCCCTTTAAAGTACGCCGGCACAGTTGGTGTAGTGGTTTAGGCCGCAAAGCCACTGTGCGTTACTGTTATTTTACTATAGTATAGTAAAACAAAAATTAGTAATACTAGTGGTATTTCACTAGTAGTAAAATAATAGTAAAAAGTAAAATTATGAGCCAATAGTAAAGTAAAAATAAAATAAAATTACCAAGCAGGGTCACTAGTAAAATAGAAATTTTACTACTATTTTACTAGTTTTTGGTGAATTTCAGGGAAAATGTTGATCAATTTTGCACTAAAACATGTGTGGGTGCACTTTCGTGACTCAAATTTTACACATTTTGTCTCTAAAGTTCTGGAAAATCTCGCACCATGATCAAATTCAGCAACTATTTGGCACCAAAATCTGTCAGTTATAAGAACTTGGCATCATTGATGGAAAATTCGGCCCTATGACTAGTAAAATCATAGTAAAATAGTAGTAAAACGAGTAAAATTATTAGTAAAACAAAAATTAGTAAAATCGGAGCTGCCTGGTAGTAAAACAAAAATTAAAATTAAATTGAAGGGTTGAATTTGTAGTAAATTTAGTAAATAGTAAAATATAAATCCACTAGTAAAATAACAGTACTGTGCGTCACGTCGGCCGTTCATCTTCTCTGTGTGGCAAGTTTCTTGTCGCAAAGAGTTGGTAATCGACACAAAGCCCAACCCAGGCCACCGAAAGCTGGTGACAGCGAGTAGGTAAATGGGAACCGACTGGAGCTGCCTAAGCACCTAAAAGCTACAATAGCAACCACACATGTTCGGACTGGAACGGGGACCTGAGCAGACTCACACACCGAGTATGTGTGTTGGCTAGTAGCGAAGGCAGCTAAGGAAGGGCAGTATGATCTCACAGTTTTTCAAAATAAACATTGTTCTCAGCGATAAAGATTGGCTAACCTGCCAAATTTAAATTTGATCTGACATATGAAAATGCGTATCATTTCATTCCGATAGGGCATAACTCCAGGCTACAGAGAGCTAGCAGGTTAGGACTTGACAAAACAAACTGTAAACAAGTAATAATAATAATAATCGTTCCAAAAATCCAAAAATCTATTCATTCAGTTGAAAATTGACGGATTGCCAACATTTAAAATTATTCAAATAACTGGAAAAACGGCCAGACAGTTTTTTATTGGCAACAATGCAGATCGATAAAAGCCGCGTTTTTTGTAGTAAACGGACCGAAAATGCTAGAGAAACGCATATTTTCTGCATATAAATGCAGCGAGCCACCTACTATACGTCAGGGCCTTTTGCTTTTACTCAGTAAACAACTCAGTACATTACCGAGTACCCAGTTTACTGGGTTCTTAATTTAATTCAATTCAGCAATAGAAAGTTGAAAGTCGATATCTACCAAGCAAAATGCTAAACCTTTACAGTACGTAATTTTAGTGTCTGAAGTGGTAAACAACCAACAGTTTCGTTCGCGTAAAAGTCCAAAATGGGTTCCACTTACTGTTATTTTACTATACAGTAGTATAGTAAAACAAAAATTAGTAATACTAGTGGTATTTTACTAGTAGTAAAATAATAGCAAAAAGTAAAAATAAGAGCCAATTGTAAAGTAAAAATTAAATTAAATTAACAAAGACCGTCAATAGTAAAATGAAAATTTTACTACTATTTTAATAGTTTTTGGTGAATTCCAGCTAAATTCTTGATCAATTTTGCAATAAAAGATGTGTGGCAGCACTTTTGTTAGTCGAATTTTATACGTTTTCTCTAAAATTCTTGAAAACCTCGAATCATAATCAAACTTAACAACTATTTAGCACCAACATTAATTATTCATAAGATCGTGGCATTAGTGATGTAAAATTGCCCCTAATGACTAGTAAAATCATAGTAAAATAGTAGTAAAATTAGTAAAATTATTAGTAAAACAAAGATTAGTAAAATTTGAGCTCCCTGGTATTAAAATAAAAATAAAAATTAAATTGAAGAGCTGAATTTGTAGTAAATTTAGTAAATAGTAAAATAAAAATACACTAGTAAAATAACAGTAGTTCCAGTGTAAGGGTCTATATAGAGGTCCAATCGAAGGGACCAGTTTCATATTACCTGAGCGATTACATTTTGACTAAACCAGGCAAAAAAAGTTTAATTTTTTCTTCGTACAGTTAAAAAGTTAAATAGTTTAGTTTTTATGTTCTGTCTCTAGTACTGTTATTTTACTAGTGGACTTATATTTTACTATATACTAAATTTACTGCAAATTCAGCCCATCAATTTTATTTTAATTTTTGTTTTACATACTACCAAGCTGCTCCGATTTTACCAATTTTTGTTTTACTAATTATTTTATTCATTTCACTACTATTTTACTATGTTTTACTGGTCGTAAGGGGCAATTTTGCATTAATGTTGCCAAGATCTTATGAATAATTAATGTTGGTGCTAATTAGTTGCTAAATTTGATCATGATACGAGGTTATCAAGAACTTTAGAGCTTTCAAGAACTATTATTTTACTACTAGTAAAATACCACTAATGTAGCTGATTTTTGTTTTACTATACTATTGTAAAATAACAGTAGTCTCTAGATTGTTGTCGACAGTAGTCAAAGAACAAAGATGACTTCATTTACCAAATATGCCACAGCACTGCTTTTGCTTCACTGCATAAGCTGGCTCACTGCTGAAGTCTACGGAAACGAAGCAGCGTTCCCTGAAAGATTTCCTGCACCGGAAAGATTTCCCGCACCGGAAAGATTTCCCGCACCAGAAAGATTTCCCGAACCAGAAAGGTTTCCCAGTGCCGAAGGATCAGCTGAACCGGAACCATCCACCCTTTTCCCTCGTAAGTTCTTTCAGCCTATACCAGTTTCCACTTCTCGTTCTAAAAATTGGAAACTTTTCGAATTTATATCCATCAACAATAAATTTATTTATTGTTTACAATTGGTATAATTGGTATAATATAATACAGCATGGGCCAAAAGTTTCCACCCCAGGTTCAAGTCCATCATCCAAAAAACCTGGACAATAGGTGCAGGTTCAAGTCCACTCACATTTCCAAAAACTGTAGATTTTTTTGTGCTGCATTCAACTTTTCTGCACTAATATGTGCCTTTCTACTGGCAGTTGAATACACAGATCAGACTTTGCAGGGCAGTGTACTTTCTTCTTCTGACATTTTCAGCTTGAAAAATAGGTGTAAAAATGTGAAATCTTTAAAATTTTGTGCAATCCAGCTGAAAATATTACACAGTTTGAACCTATTGAGTAAGTCCAATAAAACGAAACAGGTTCAAGTCCGTACTGTTATTTTACTAGTGCATTTTTATTTTACTATTTACTAAATTTACTACAAATTCAGCCTGTCAATTTAATTTTTATTTTTGTTTTACTACCGAGCAGCTGCGATTTTACTAATTTTTGTTTTACTAATAATTCTGCTAATTTTACTACTATTTTACTACGATTTTACTAGTCATAACGTGGAATCAATGATGCCAAGGTATTGTGAATAACTGATGTTGGTCCAAATATTTGCTAAATTTGATCATGATACAAAGTTCTCCAGAACTGTAGACACGTGTGAAATGAAATTCGACTGACAAAAGTGCGCCCACACATCTTTTATTGCCAAATTGATCAAGAATTTGGCTGGAATTAACCAAAAACTAGTAAAATAGTAGTAAAATTTTCATTTTACTATTGACAGTCTTTGTTAATTTAATTTAATTTTTACTTTACTATTGGCATTTAATTTTACTTTTTACTATTATTTTACTACTAGTAAAATACCACTAGTATTACTAACTTTTGTTTTACTATACTATAGTAAAATAACAGTACAAGTCCGGCTGAAATAATATAGGTTCAAGTCCACAAATTTGAGGTTAAAAACCTATTAATAGATCCAGGTTCAGTCAGACTTGCCAACAGTAAAATACTATAACTATGTGATTTGAGGTTGTGGCAAGTTCACCTGTCAGCAGAAGTGTCCTGGGTGTGAGAATTGCTACATCGATTACAAGTGCCGCTTCTACTGCATGGGCTGCACGCACAACCCTCCTATGATTCTTCGTCCCAAACCCAATATGTAGATACTAAATGATTGTTCCATCATGCTTACAATGTATTAGCTTGATTTCTGCATGGTGTCACTGATAAAATTTGCATCAGACAACTGTAAACATTTTGAACTAACGCAAGGCATGATCGCTGAAACCGATGATGTGGCAAAAGAGATTACCTACCTAGGTCAGTGTATGCGTGGTGTCTGCGACTAAAGCTACAAGTCTGCCACGAACACCACATAAATAATGCATTTCTAGCCCATATGCAAATGAGGCTGTATAACAATTAGGTAACCAAGTCAGTGGAACAGTTTGCAAATGGAGCGGCTTTCCTTTTGTAGATCTTATTTAGTGCTCTATTTCGATCCGACATGTGGATCACGAATTATTTTGTTTTTCTGGTTGTCACTATTTTGTGGCCTGGCCTTTGGTCCAGTGTTCAGCCGGTTATGCACGAACCTGAACGGCTGCCTCCTGAGGAACAAGATCCCTTTCTACTAGGTATAGTTTTACTTCATTCAACCTTGCTGATGAAAGTCTGTGACCGGAAGACTGTACGTATTTCTGTAGGTATTGAAATTATCCAATTTCACGTATTCTTTAAGTTCTCAGCATTGGGACAAGCTACGTAGATGCACCAAACTTAAGGAGACAAAATTCTCACTATTTTTGCATTTATGTTCCAAATCTCAGCTTGTCTGGTCAATAAAATGTTGTCGTTTTTGGAACACCCTGTATTTGTCATTACATATGGCTAATATTGGAATATTATCTAACAATAATCAATCTAACCTACATATCCTAGATCAGACAAATTTGGTATGATAAAACAAAAATGCAAACTACTGTAAGAAAATTTGCATACGTCGTTTATTGATGGAGCCTGTCAGGCACTGTTGCATGCCTGTTTCGTGATCTATATCTATGTAACACATCTATATCTGGTCTGAAAAGACTGAGGAAGGCGCTAGAAAGCGTTAGAATCATAAAACCAGTCTAGGATATTCAGAGCTTGGGCTGGAGTCTTTTCCGCGATTTAGCAAAAAAGCCGAAAAAACTGGAAAAAGCAGGCCGAGGTTTTTTCGGGAAAATATTCATCCCTGGTGTAAATTATAACAGTCAATAAAATAAGAGGAAATTACTTTTGTTTATTTGCAAAAATACGATATTCTTTCTACATGATACTCTCAAATAGTTTCATTTTGATTGTAATCTATGTGCAGTTTGATAAGGTCTGTGGCGAAGAATCTCCACAAGAATTAAGAGCATCATCATTATGTTTGTTACTTATTGCAGTGTTTTTGACAGAAAGTGAGATTGTATTAGAAACCTGCAGTAGTCAGGAACTACTGAAAAGAAGTTCCACAAATTTTAATTAAAACGCATACTCTTAAATAATGTTTTCTAATCATTTATAATCTCCTTTAATTTAAGTAAATTTTCAGACCAGGGAAAGTCAGACACGCAAGCAGCCAAAACAAGACCAACTACAAACCCTACCACTGCAAAACTAACAACAAAACCAACCACAACTACTGGGCGAAGTACCATACCAACCGCCATAACTGAAACTACAGAAAAAACCACCATAACAGAAACTACGGAACCACCTACCACAACGCAAACTACACAACCACCCACCACAACGCAAACTACACAACCACCCACCACAACGCAAACTATACAACCACCCACCAGAACGCAAACTACACAACCACCCACTACAACGCAAACTACACAACCACCCACCACAACGCAAACTACTCAACCACCCACCACAACGCAAACTACTCAACCACCCACCACAACGCAAACTACACAACCACCCACCACAACGCAAACTACACAACCACCCACCACAACGCAAACTACACAGCCACCCACCACAACGCAAACTACACAACCACCCACCACAACGCAAACTACACAACCACCCACCACAACCCACAACACCACAACTACTCAAGCACCAACCTCTACGCAAACTACACAACCACCCACCACAACGCAAACTACACAACCACCCACCACAACGCAAACTACACAACCACCCACCACAACGCAAACTACACAACCACCCACCACAACGCAAACTACACAACCACCCACCACAACGCAAACTACACAACCACCCACCACAACGCAAACTACACAACCACCCACCACAAACTACACAACCACCCACCACAACGCAAACTACACAGCCACCCACCACAACGCAAACTACACAACCACCCACCACAACGCAAACTACACAACCACCCACCACAACGCAAACTACACAACCACCCACCACAACGCAAACTACACAACCACCCACCACAACGCAAACTACACAACCACCCACCACAACGCAAACTACACAACCACCCACCACAACGCAAACTACTCAACCACCCACCACAACGCAAACTACACAACCACCCACCACAACGCAAACTACCGAACCAGCCACAACTACAAGGCGAACTACAAGCCGAAAACCAAGAAGAACCACAAAATCAAGTCTTGGGACAACAGCCAGTGGAGCCTGTCCTTCATTCACATGTCAAGAGAAGTGTCCTGGTTGTGAGAACTGCTACATTGACTTTAAATGCCGATGGTATTGCATGGGATGCACTGAAAATCCTGCTATCTCCCTATAATGTTTGATTGTGTTTAAAGCTAAAAGGAAGTAAGTTTAAAGTAAAAGATAAGGCAATAAAATACTGATTAGATGAACAGAAGTCATAAGCACACAATCAATTAATCATTCTACGAGTTGCAGTTAAGGCTGTTGTCCATTTACCCTGCCTGCAAAGGCTCTTGTAGTTCCCAGCTACTGGCTTAAAGCCAGGTGGGCACACCAGTGTGCATGCGCTGTTTTCTTCTGCCCGTTCATCAGTTGAACTATACTCGAGTTTGGTTCCCGGTGTTCTTACTTGATCTTTAGTGCATTCTTTATTGGCAGATACTGTACCTTTCTCATTAGATTAGACTCACAACATACCTGCACACCATATAAGTGGCACAGTCGTTTCTAGTACTAGAATAAACAGTAACAGTAATTGCATAACTCTGGCAACTTTCACTTGGAAAACACTGCACTCGCAAGTTTTTAGTCTGTTTGTTCTTGCACTGTTTTTCATAAAAGTGCTAATGTAATCTGAATGTACGTACGAGTGCTTTTAGCGGGACGCAAAAACGACGAGAATGAGTGGTACAGAGAAAGCAATAAATAATAGCAAAAGCATAATTTTTCAAACTGAATAGGGGCCGCGCAAAAATGAAGCAATCGATTTTTGGCCATTTTTCGACCCCCCTCCCCTTGTCATCGGTTGTCATCATTTTCCAAACCACCTCCCCCAACCGATCACATCATTTTTGTACAGCCCATATAAAAGATAGAAAATTATCTGAGAGTGCTGCATTAGGTACGGCAGTAGACTAACCAGCACTAAGCATTTTGCGAAAAAAATGAGATCTAGGTAGTTTGTGTACCCGGTACACTAAACTGGCACTTAACGAAATCACGTTAAACCACTTGTTTTCACGATTTCTGAGCGAAAATGCAATTTTCCAATCCAGATTACTCTGTCTGCCATATTTGTGTTAGCAAAAACGATTGAAAATCCCCAAAAATATACGTAAGCCTGCTTTAAAGCTACGTAATCTTAGTATGACAAGGCGCACAGCTTCTGATACTGTATGCGTTCTTTTGTGACATTCACTTCCCTGATCATTGTTTTGCTTTGGTATTCACCTAACTGGCTTGTGTTGTGTTTTATAAAAAATCTACTAAGTCCTGTCTGTTGTCCAAGAACACAACAGAGCTTCTAGACACCACCATGACTTAAACCTACCAACCAAATAGTGTACCTCGGGTACACAAACCGGCATTTACATAGTGAACCCCGGGACCGGGTACGCTATTTGGAAAGGTACCCTATGCAGCACTCCCCAACAATTGTAATTGAAATATAAACAAAATTGTTGAAGTAATTAATCAAATTAATAATCAGAATGCATGCATTGCTGTGATTAACAAAATTAATCTAAATCTGCTTGTTGCGCCAGTGCTACACACACAGCACTTCAGATAATTTTTGCAACATTGCACGCATGTACAGATTTTAACATTTACTAGCCTAATCCTAGTAGACTATGTCAGTCCCTAGAAAACAGTTCATATCCATTGGCTGTTTCGGTGAGCAGTTCATTTTCGGCCACCCAATACAACAAGCACTTTTCATCTCCTTCACTGTACCCAAAGCTTCCGCATACTGGGCTCTTCCAGCATTCAGTTGCACAAGTTTCCAATTTCGATATGTTCAGATGTGATTCAGCAGTGTAGTCCTCCACTCCTTTTACATCATTCACATTGCTTTTAGTGAAATGTGCAGTAGGGTTGTCTGAAATAGTGATCTCCTCGAAAATCGATTCGTAATCTACAAAACCATCAATATGCCCTCAACTTGCTCCTAATACTCAGTAAACAATATGCTCAGCCTGTAATGGTCGTCAACTGTATTGCTTACTGTATTGACAAACATATCCGGTTGCCCACATATCTGTATCTGGATTGTCAGCCGTGCCATAATCACGTCCTTTAATGTAATGACATCCTTTGGGCTCATAATCTAGGTCAAGGGGATTTCGAACTGTAATTGGAGCGATGGGGTTTAGCCAGGCTCGACCATCTGGATGGAACCAGTACCACTGGCCTGATCGCATCTCATAACCCAACCATGGACACTGATTGGTTTTCCCCTAAAACAAAGCTTTTAAACTTTAAAAACTACAGTATATGTAGTGCGCAATAACGTGAACTTCTTTGTGGGATTTGGCATTGACCACCGGACCAGGGGCTCTGGCCTAAGTCAGATGGGGAAGTCGTACCCCAGACCCCCTTGTTACATGAGTGTTCATAACCCAACACGGGCAACTATTTGAGAATTTTCCCTAGAAACAACTTTAAGTGCAGTGCATGTAAAACAAACTTCATTGTAAGCTTTAACACAAAGAGCTTGAATTTTTTCCCGTAGTTCAGTTCCACGCTCTATGGCTAAATGGCCGGTAAGCTGTGGTCCTAGATGGTTGCATGAGTGGACAGCTAGAGAGAAAATTTTTCTAGCTCCCCCAATCACGTAACAGTAGCCTTTGTGATAGAAGAATGAATCCTGACTGGAACACAGTTCTGTGAAACCTGAAAATATAATAGGTATTCACAACAATTTTCATTGTCGTTATTGTCATCATGATGCAACTTACCATTGGTGCAGACCAGATTTGTCTTCCCAACCCAAGTACCAAAGTGACAGTAAAAGTCAGTCACTAGAGGGGAAGGTTCTGGCTGACAGTATATGGATTGCGAATCTGACTGATCAACTCTGCAAACTGGTTCATTAGTGTTAGTGAGAAGATTGATGTTAAAGGATTCAGGTTTGCAGATAGCTGTCGCATTGGTTCCATGTGGCAAAATCGGCTCTGTTCTCTGTCTACCTTCCGAATAGAATAGGAAATCAAACTCTGATGGCAAACTATTGGATGGACAATCTGAAAACATGTTCAGATGACTGATTCGACCCTGTTTAACAAACATACTTTCAGCCTGACATGCAGAGATGGAGCCTTGCCACTGACCATCACGACACACCAACTGAGTTTGGTCAGAATTTGTAGCCACATAGCCAAGTCTACAGTCTAGCTTAGCTGTTGAGCCCTCTGGTACGGGTTCCGAATTTGAATTGAACACTAAATTGCTGTTTTGACTCAAACCCGTCCTTGCATCTACTTTGGAACAGCCTAAACAGATTGTTCATAGTCTGATGACAGATAGAATGACAGTAACTGGCTTCTTACCGAGTGCTGTTTTACATAGCACAGACATGGTAAAAATGATGAAACAGCAATCTTTTGGGACACTCTTTCTCATTCTCATGTTTGAACACATCCTGAGTCAGATTAGTTCATTTTAGACTCCGTTGTTGGCTCATTTTCCATTTGGAAGAGAAAAGATATATTTCACCATTATAACAGTCAGGCACTTAACGCGGTTTATGGTACCGACACCATATAAGGTGCCGGTACCATATATGGTACCGGTACCGAGGGTAGTAGTGGTACCATATATGGTACCGGCACCATATATGGTGCCCCCACGTTCGGCGACTGTGGTGGTACCATATATGGTACCGGCACCCATGGCCATGGGTAGGGGAACCATATATGGTGCCGGTACCATATATGGTGACGGTACCATATATGGTGCCGGTACCATATATGGTACCGGTACCATATATGGTACCACTACCATGTATGGTGACGGTACCATATATGGTGCCGGTACCATATATGGTACCATTACCTACGGTACCGGTACCATATATGGTGCCCCCACGTTCGGCGACTGTGGTACCGGCACCCATGGCCATATATGGTACCGGCACCCATGGCCATGGGTAGGGGTACCATATATGGTGCCGGTACCATATATGGTGACGGTACCATATATGGTGCCGGTACCATATATGGTACCATTACCTACGGTACCGGTACCATATATGGTACCAGCACCTTATATGGTGTCGGTACCATAAACGGCGTTAAGTGCCTGACTGTATAACGTAATTGTGTATTGCGCTTATCAGATTGAGAAAAAGTTCGCACTCTGCAAAGTGATTGAACTACTGGTTGGTCGGACAGACTGAGAAAGAAAACGCAATTAGTCTTGTATTTACGTATGAAGCAAGAACTTCTTGTGGTAATGGCGCCATCAACAACTCTCTTTCGATTTCTCGAACGTCACACTGACACATGGGAAACGCGTATTGTTTGTTAGTAATAAAATAGTTTATTCTTTGCTTAAAGAACAACACAAAAACTTAGCGAAATGTGCCAGGTGGCTTATTTTATTTTACTATATCCGGGAATAAATCGAAAGCGCAGAAATCGTTCACTTGTTTGTAACCATTGTTGTTCCCAGTAAATTTACTGAGTAAAAATTACTCATTACCTGTTGTATATATTTTGAATTAAAGTAAGTACTTTCACTTACCAGAAAAACATTTCTTTGATTTTACTTAATAAATATCGAGTTTTAAAGTTCTGTTACTGAGTTTAATTAAAAAGCCAGCTAGATGTAAAAAAATAATTTAATTCTAATTGAAATTGGCGTAATTGGCCCGTTTTTAATTTAAATTCAATTATTTTGATTAAATTTAATTGAAATTCAAAAGTTGTTCCATAATTTAATTGTAATTTAATTGAAATTCGTGTGTAATTTCAATTATTAGTTCAATTATTTCAAGTCCTAAATTAAATGTAGGAAATGCGTAAGTATTAGAGTCGCAAATGACTTCAAACAAAAACCTATTTAGGCTTTGTCACCTGTTTTATGTTACCTTCATTTTATTTCCGTTTCGTATATTTACCTGTAGATCTTCGTATTTCTTGCGTAAAAATTTTACAAAATGTTTACTCTAGTGTTTTGACAAGGCAAGAAAGCGGCTGCATGCTTACAGATTAATTTTTGCCGTTTACTAAACTCATAACTAAGTAGCTCGATGTTTTTACGTAACTTCTAGACTCGTTGGATCAGTTTAGTTACTAACTTTTACTAACTAAACTGAAATTAAATATTTTATAACTTACTTCTTCTAACTAAACTCAAAAAAGTTCGCTTGGCACAACATTTGTCTTACTAACAAACAAGTTTCATGTGCAATAAACTTTAACTTTAATGCAATCTGAATGTATGAATGCTTAAAAAGTTATGCAAACACAATGAGAATTCGCAGTACAGACAAAGCAATAAATAATAGCAAAAGCACTGTTGAAGCATGATGCACACTGAATACAAAAGATGGTAAGTTAATTGTAATTGAAATAGCAAAATAGCTGATCCTAATCCTAGTAGACTATGTCAGTCCCTAGAAAACAGTTCATATCCTTCGGCTGTTTCGGTGAACAGTTCATTTTCGGCCACCCAATACAACAAGCACTTTTCATCTCCTTCACTGTACCCAAAGCTTCCGCATACTGGGCTCTTCCAACACTCAGTTGCACAAGTTTCCAATTTTGATATGTTCAGATGTGATTCAGCAGTGTAGTCCTCCACTCCTTTTACATCATTCACATTGCTTTTAGTGAAATATGCAGTGGGGTTGTCTGAAACAGTGATTTACCTCGAAAATCGATTCACAATCTTCAA